>JAUZSX010241604.1:0-15425 GCA_034780655.1 Idiosepius hallami
ATATAAGTTAAGCGTAGACACGGAGTCAACCGTCTTCAATGACTGTCGGTTTCTCACCAGTTTGGTCATCAGACCAAAAGGAGGCCATGTGAAAAATTGACAGTCACCGAAGGCTGTTGACTCCATGTCTACACTTAACTTAATATACACGCTCTATCACTGATATTAAGCACTCTAACTATAAATTTAATCAATCTTACTACACAGATTAATATATATATATATATATATATATGAAAGGAACCAATAATAAAGTTTTAATAAAAACTTTTTGCACATACCAAATACTTAAAGGCATAACCATTATTTATTTTTAAGCAATAATTACCTATTTAAACTAAACTTAATAAGTGAAATCTTGATTGACTACCTCAACTTCTTCCTTTTCATCTTAGTTAACACCCACCTACAAATTCCCATCCTGTCTGTATATAGTCTGCTAGTGAGTATGTACTTTTCCTGCAATTATTATCAGTCGACACTAAGAAAGTGAATCTCACTCTTCAGTAGTTGACAGATGAATTGGCCAGAGTTTTATTTTGTTTATTTTCGTTTTTAAATACATTTGTTGGTTGATGCTTTCACACACACAGTTGTGAATCTTCTTTTATCTATCAAGCAAGCAAGCATTTCAAATTTCTTAAGGTAAGTTAGTTATAAACTTTAGTTGGCTAAGATTTTATTTGTTTTTAGAAAATTTAAAATATAATAACTTCATTTCAAATTTTTACATAAAAAGAAAGGGGTTTTAATTTAAAAAAAAAGGGGGGGATTAAATTTTGTTTTGTTTAGTTGAATACACAAAATGAATGTTTTTGGCTTATTTTTCAAACACTTCAAAATTAAACACATCAATTTTTGAGGAAAATATTTTTCTGCTCTTTTCCAAATTTGTACAAGTATAATTTGTTATTTGGTTAATCAATTTATATTGTTTTCATTTATCAATATTTAAAGTGTTATATCTAGCTTTAATCAATGTCCCTATCTCTAATCACTGAACACTAACTGCTAACAATCCAAATATTTTTTTAAATGACTGCATTGCATGGAGTAATGATTAGCAGCTTAATTGTGTCTAGGTGTGCAATTGAAATAAAAGTTCACATTTTTTTAATAAATATTCTCATAGTAATATAGATATATATGAATGAAAAATTTTGTGATGTGTTAAAAGGTTAATAGTAAATATCTTTTCTTGTCTATTTTTAATAGGAAATGTGGTCCTAATGAATTTTAATAGTAAGCTTAATTCATAATGTATTCCAATTGTAAATTTCCTTTTTAATGTATTTTGATAGTAAATTTTATTTAAAATGCATTTTAAAAGTAAGTTTCTTTCTCATTAAAATAAATTAAAATGAAAATTATCATTAAAATACATTATAATTCATTTAAGTCAAAAATATAGTTGCTCATTTATTTAAATAGAAAGTATCATTTCTGAATTTATTTAAATAGCAGGTATCATTTCTAATTTATTCAATTATTCTAATTCAAATATAATAATGCATTGTAATAGTAACTGTACTTTCTAATCCATATTAAACATAAATTTTCCTTATATATTCAGATAGTAAATATTGTTAATGAATTATAATATTATATACCACCTCTGGTGTGTTTTAATCACCAATATATGCATTTTTAACAAATATTCTTGTAATATAAATTTACTAGCTATTTATGAATTTAAAAAAAATTGTTTATTATGTTAAATGGTTAATGCAATTTTTTTTAAATATTGTAAATAATAAGTAATATGTTGAATTGTTGGTGAAGAAAATGTTCATTTATTTTTTCTATAGTTTTTTATTTTAAATAAAATTAATTAGCAAATGTAAAAATTACGATAATCGTAATTTTTAAATTTTCTTACTTGAGATGAAATGTTATCAGTTGTTCTATTTACATATAAATAATAATCAGATAATCATAATTTTTAAATTTTCTTACTTGAGATGAAAAGTTATCAGTTGTTCTATTTAAATATCTCAAGTTATCTTCATTCTGTAAATATAACTATCAAAATAAAAACAATAGTATTTATTTTATTTATTTACTTATAGTATTTATCGCATTTGTTTAAGCCAAAGTTTTTACTGAAGTTGATGATTTACAAAACAAAAATCTTTTTTTAATTTGGGGGCATAACATGTTGGATTTCAGGGTTTGTTTTTTTTTTTTAACTATTAGGCATCTATAAAGGGGGGAGGCTATTTTTATGCACATTCATTATCTATTGAAAATAAATAAAACAAACATTCTCAGGGTACTTGAGAAACATAGAAAAGTTATTGGTTATTAAATTGTGCTTGAGTGATTGAACAAAAATAGAGCTGTAGAAAACAAAAAACTTCAACAATGCCAATTTTGAAAACATTCAGGATTATTTTAAAGGGAATAAAAAATCTTATTCTTTCAGAGAATGAATTTAATAAGAAAATAATCTCAAACTAATAGATTTTCTTATTGGTTTATTGGTTCTAGGAAATATTGTATTTTCTGATATCTCTGTGATTTTAAAGTGAATTTAATACACTAACAAAGTGCAAATAGCCAATCAATTAGTGTAATATATAGATTCCTCTGTTTTACAAATGAACAAGGAAAGCAAATGCTCTCTGAAATATGTTGTTTGAAATTAATATATTCATTGGAAGTAGAAGTTTTTACATATTGAATTTTATCAGACAAATCTATTTTCAATAATTTCTAATGTTCAATATGTTTCAATATATTAACCAATTGGAAATAAAAGCTTATATTTTTTTGTACCTAGCCATTCTTTAGCTTTGTAGATTTATTTTCAAACTACAGTATTATTAAAGAGGTGCTGACCTAGGTGTCAATCACTCTTGGAAACTCATAACCTGGATTTAGTAGATACTGATTCTTGAATTACCTGTTTCATTGTTATTTGGTTTTATGACCTTTTACGAGGCTTTTATTTTTGACAATTTAAAAGTTTAGCACTGCATCAGGCTACTTTTAGTCTTTGGTAATACCCCTCCCTGGTGGTATTATTTGACATAACATCCGACAGTTTTCAGTTTCTAAATTCCACTACTTGAATTATTTTATTATACTTTTTTTTTTAATAATCATTTCCTTGTTATAAGGTAAATACAGTGGACCAAAAAAGAGGAGGACATTACAATTTGGGCTGAACAATCAAAATACACCTACCTCAAGAAGTAATAAAATGCACTTGAAAGTATATTATATTTACTTGGTTGAACACTGACCAAAGTTAGGCACAAGGCCATTTTTATGTGACCATTATATGCGTGGGCTTTTTGTATTCAGTGTTACCCTTCACAAGTTGAGCTGCATCTGCTCGAGGCAGCTAAAAGTGAATGTAATGGTTTTGACTGGAACTTGAACTCTTGTAATACAATTTCAGAATCCAAGCTTTTGTCAATGCTCTACCTATGCTCACCTATCAGACACATTAGTGTCTGAGCAAAATTTGGAATTGTCAGACTATTATGGTTTCCTTGAAGTAAACACCCCTAGAAAAGGTATGAACACTTTTGAACCCTTCCAGCTAATGGTTAAATAATGAAAAGCTATTCATCTAACAATACACTGTTATTCAAAAATCAAGAGACTTTATTCAAAAATATAAAACTTTATTAAAAAATCAAGAGACTTTATTCAAAAATATAAAGACTTTATTCAGAAATATAAAGACTTTTTCAGATATAAAAAAAAAATTATTTTTAAATTTTACCCTTAATGGTAGAATCAAATCAAGGTATGGAGAACAATATGAACTCGGATGGTTCTGCTAACAAGAAACCCAGAGTAATAATGAATGAATCTCTTTTTGAATAAAGTCTTTATATTTTTGAATAAAGTCTCTTGGTTTTTGAATAAAGTCTCTTGATTTTTGAATAACCCTGTAAATTGACTAGAAAGCGTGATATGCTATTATAAACTTTATAATAGCATATCAAGGTTTATAATATAAAGCCCAGCTTGGCAGTCATTCTCTTATCCATAATATTGCAGAACTGTTAATTTATATTATTCCTAGTTATTATTGCCTAAAGTAAGGATTGAACCATCACCCCTTTTTTTATTGTATTATTCAACCTTAATGGAGTAGTAGATGAAAGAATTAATACCCCTTACAAAGGAATTGGCTGGCATTTGAACTTGGCTATTGAGGTTTTAGATTCCAAGCTTCTATTTGCCATAACCACAATTCTTTGTGTTTCTTATGAGTACACTGATAAATTTATTGGTTTTGGTTTAGTGTGATGCCTTCCTATTTTTCTGGCAGAATATGATGCCTGTGCAAATAATTGTAGTAAATTTGAAAAAAAAGAGATAATGTGTACTATTAAATCTATTTCCATGAATTGTAAATTGCCTTGATGGTATCCAAAGGATCTATAAAGAATTCACTGCAACAAAAATAATCTAAGTACTTCTGAAAAGGATGAAATAGAATATATTTTCAATGAATAATTATCATACTTATATTATTATTATTATTATTATTATATTATTACTTATTATAATTAGTATTAGCCAAGAATGTTTAATATTTATGTTATAGACCCTATATTTTGAATTCAAGTAAAACTCTTGATGGTTAATGTTGTTATGGTTAAACCCATTAAGAGCTAGTCTCTTAAATGCATATCATCTCTCGGGATGTCAGTATCAAACGTGAGGACTTAGGGAAGGTAATAATTGATATGGAAGTTTGGCACAGGTTAATGATGTCCATAATGGCGATTACAGTCGACTAATATTAATAAAATAAATATGTATGCCATTTATCTGAGTGAATCACAGAACTTATATTTACTTCTCTTTAAGTGAATAGGGTCTTGAAATTCAAAATGGTTTCTTAGCATTAGATACTGAAATTCAATGATAAGCAAAACATTTTATAGCAGGCATCATGTTACACTAATAATGTGTTTAACTTTATGAAATCTATTTCTAATTCATAACCAGTACTTTTTTTTTCTTTATTTTTTAATGAGTTCATTTCCAAGCAATCCCCACACCTTAAAAATCTTTCTCTCTCTTTTTATTTTTGAAACTTCAATTCATGCTTTGTCATGCATATTCATATTCAACATAAGTTTCTTAATTACTTCAATATAAATCACAAGATTTTCCATAAAATTTGTCAAAGGTTTATATAAGGAAAAATCGTCATTGTTATTTGCTCCTCAGCAGGAAACTATTACTTGATAAGCAAATGTAATTTCCTAACCGCCATTGGTTGCTTGTTTGTTTTTATTATTATAAACAAAGCATCATGTGATCAAGACTAAGTATGTTGAGTGACTATTTCCCCAATGACTGGCCTAAGCAAATAGGCTAGGTTGGAGGTAATAAAAAAACCAACCAACCAACCAAAAAGCAAGCCTAGTTGATGGGAGAATTTTAAATTTCTATGCTTTAGACATGATATAATAAGAGATTTCTCTTGTTTTTCGTAATCCTTGAGATGAGGTATGATAATGTTCTATGAGTATTTTTTGGACAATTATCCTCATCTTTATTTTTTGTTACTTATTTATTTTATTTTATTTTTTTTTTTAGAGAAGATTCACAAGAGTAAGTCGCTAAAAAAGAACAAAATATCCATTGTTAAAAAAAAACAAAAAAACTGAATGTACAAGAAAAACATTGACACGCACAGAAAACTTAGCTTAAATTAATACAAAAACAAAAACCTAGCAACATAAACATTAAAAAAAACTAAAGTTAACACACATGAACTCATATACACCCGATGAAGACCGGAGACCACCCAGTCAAAACGTTGTGAAGAAAAAATAAAAATGACAATAAACAATTATCTGAAAAATACTCATAGATTTCTGTGGGTTTAGCCACTAAGTTCTCCCAATTTGTACTGCAAACATTCTTATCCCAGTTGGTACATTTACTTTACTTTCTAAATATCACCTTAGAATAACATCAGCTATCTGTAAAATCACCAAATAGATTATATTTTTTTCCATTTAAATCAATGGCATGGAGTATCTATTTCTTACATGAACATATTTTTTTTATCTATGTGTATGGTTTTTATGTTTCTACAATATCAAACTCACTTTCTATTTCAAGAATTAACTCATTATTTTTCTTTCCATTCATCTCCGATATTTCACCAAATATTAGTCATTACAAGAGTAGTTGCAGTTAGTGAGTTAGTGAATGGATATATGCTTGTATTTTGGGAAGGTAATACTCAGGTTCATGTCGGACCTAAACTGAAATGTTTTATTTTGGTTAGTTCAAAGATGGCAAAACTTTTATCAAACTTTTGAGTTCTGATTTATTTTCTCATACGAAATCTGGATAGATTGTTCATTAAAAATTTTTTTTTTTTTTTATCAACTTTAGATGTTCAATGTAAAATGTTATTTTTTTTACCTAGTTTATCACAGAACTGTGATTTGATAGGACATGTATATCAGCTCTTGACAGGTTGCCCTACTATTTCAAAATAGGTTTACTCTTTAAGAGTTTTTCTCCTTCACCAGAATTGACAAGCCTCATCTGCTCTGATCTGGGAATCTGTGTTGTCCTTCACTCATTTATGTTGTTTTCCTGAGTTAATAAAGCTCATCAGCCTGGAGTGACCGTAAGTGAACATAATGGTTTGATTGGGATTCGAATGTAACAGGATTCCAAAGTTCAAGCACTTAACTACTCACCTACAGCAATTATAGTCAAAATGTCATAAAAAGCAAAAAAAAAAGTCGATTTTTGTATGTCACTGTGTTTTTTTTTTGTTTTGTTTTTTTATTAGTTTAATTTTTTTACAATTTTTCTGAAAATCTACCTTCTCTTTTGTTTACAGTATCGGCAGGGCCCTTTTGAGAAAAAGATTTAGCTGCCCATCTCTGAGAAAAAAAAAATCATTGCTGGTTATTACAATGCTGAAGAACATGTTCTGGGCTCATGGCAAATTCTGTGCCTCTCATCCCTGGGAAGTAATCATTGGTACACTCACATTTACCTTGTGTCTTATGTCAATGACCATGTACTCAAGTGATGACAAGATCTGCGGATGGAATTATGTCTGTCCAAATATTAATGTAAGTAATTTTACTTTTTTCTTCTCAAAGAGTTATCTAACTATTATTTAGTCCAGTGGTTTTCAACCGGGGTTCTGCGGATCCTTAGTGTTCCGTTCATACTATCCAGAAGTTCCACAATTTCTTAATTTTTAATTTAGAACAACACAAAAATAAACATTTTAAATTTACTTTCATAAAATTCTATTTGATTACTATAAGAAGACTTTCTTTTAAAATTTAAGTTTTATTGTACAAACATACTAAACTATACATAATTATTTACAACAACAAAATATTATTTACAACACAAAAATAAACATTTTGAATTTGGTTCCGTAAAAATCTATTTGATTATTATATGCATATTTTCTTTTAAAATTTAAGTTTTATTGTATGAACATATTAAGCTTTATATAATTAAACTCACTTAAAATCTATTTGATTATTATATGCATATTTTCTTTTAAAATTTAAGTTTTATTGTATAAACGTTCTAAATTTTACATAATTAAACTCACTGTCTTTAAAAATGTGGAAGTTAAACTTCGTGTGTTTCTGTCAAAACGTCAAATCAATCTTAAGGTGTTGTGCAAGAAACACCAGACTCAAGTTTCTCCATCAATTTTTTTTTATGAGAATAAATGTAATCTATTCAAACAAGCATTTTTTTATAATTTCATTTGCAACAAACATTTAAAATGCTCTAAAAAAGTGTTTTTCATTTTTTCATTTTATTAAAACAAGTAAATTTTTGCACAAGGGTTCCTTTAGCCATGGAATGTTTCCATGGGGTTCCGATACAGAGAGACAAAGAGAGAGAGAATAGGAAACCAACCAGATATTGCATTATACAGTCATTAATTTGAATATCGCGAAACATGCTGGATTTCAGAAAAAACTTGTAACTCTGACTCCAGTGAAAACTACTGATTGCTTCTTGGCGTGTAATCACCTTATAACACTATAGCTATTGTGCAAATGGCTTATAAAAACGAACAAACTTCTTCATAAAAAATATATAATTTATCAAAGTTTCCTTGCAATTGCAGTCCTTCTTTTGTTTCAACACACACTTGTCCCAGAAAATAACCTCGCCACTTAACATAGCAGTCTGTCTAAAATCTCTCTTACTTAGTCTCTCAGACCAGAGGTAGCCAACCTCACCGGCCTAAATCTCAAAAACCAACTGCCCAATTCACAAAGCTTTTTTTCTTCCTCTTCTTCTTCTTCTTCTTCTTCTTCTATCCCTCCATCTTCTTCTTCTTGACCCGGTCAACTTGCCCATCCTTTCATTGACCATGCTTTCATTCAGCTACCTTTTCTTTTCAGGGTTAAAACTTTACTCATTCAACCCTTGAATCAATTTCTTTATTCCTTTCTTTCTTTTCTTCTTTCTTTCTTTCTTTTATTCTTTCTTCTACCCGGTTTACTTGTATCCGAGTTTAAAGGCTTTGGGCCCATCCTAGAAATTAGTTATTGTTGTAATTGTAAGTTCGATCCTCATCATTGTGTCGCCAGTTGTTGTAGTCGTCACGTTGTGGTCGAGTGTGGTGTTGTATACGGTGTATGAAGATATAAGAAACAAGACGACAGTATTAAGGGTTAACAAATATATTAACAAAAGATACATAAATAGTGGCATACGGCTTGGCAGCATAGCGGCTTCTGGCTGCTATATTGAAATCCCCCACTCTCTCTCCCTTCTTCTCCCTCCCCCCTCTCTCTCTCTCTCTCTATCTATCTATCTATCTATCTATCTCTGGATTACGAGAGAGATCACATTTATAGTGATTGGAAGAGTTCATTCTGAGGTGTGTTTCTCTCACAACAGTTATTATCATTTTTTTTTTCATTTACATTTTTTTTTCTTCGGATAAAAAATGTATCAAAGCCTGGTGATTGGTGTGAAATCCTATAGTCATAATTACATTATTACAATGCTTTTTTCGCGGCCAAGCGACTTGAGCTGGAGAGCAGATGACTCTTCAGGCAGTTGTATTCAATACAATATCATTTATACATATTTGCTATTTTAAAAAATCTGTAAACCCCCTGTAGCAAACAGGTTTACGACACCCCTCTTTTACGACGCCAGCTTACGAAAAGTTACTACCCAATACGACAGCTCTCTCGTCGGGAGATTTAAACTACCGCAAGAGAAAGTTCGACTGTCGACGACACATCAACAGCCCAAAGTCTGTCGTCTACGCGAGTATCACATCGTCTATCTTCCTCTCCAAGAGACTAACGAGACAGCGCCAGAAACCACGTGCTCTCTTAGTACTCGACTCGACCAACCAATGACATATCCACGTGGAATTAGAACTCGACTAACCTTCAAACAACGAACCTCGCAAATATTCCACCGTGCAACAGGACTTACTGTACTCAACATACCCCATGAAAGGACCTCTTGCTATACGCCAACTTGTCAAGGACTTAACTATTTTGTGATTTTACTATTTCTTTTAATTCTCTATTTTATTTGTAGCGCTGTGATAATCTGCTTTTATTAAAGAATATTCATGTCGTTAGTTGACAGCGACAGTGGAGCATTGGTAGAAGCTCGGGCTGTGAGATCGTGTTACGCGAGCTCAAATCCCAGTCAAAACCATTACTTTCACTTCAGCAGCCTCGAGCAGATGAGGTTCGTTAGCTCGGGAGAGCAGTCCATCTAGGTGAAGGGTAACACCGAATATGTAAAGCCCAGGAAAGAGCACGTAAAAATGGCCTTGTGCCAAACTCGGGGGTGCTCACCAAGTAAATATCATATATATATATGCATATATATATTGGGCAGGACATATATATATTAATCTGTGTAGTAAGGTTGCTTAAATTTATAGTTAGAGTGCTCAATATCAGTAATAGAGCGTGTTAAGTGTAGACACAGAGTCAACAGCCTTCGTTGACTGTCAGTTTCTCGCCTGCGTGGTAAAAGCTCGGGCTCTGGAATCGTATTACTCGGGTTCAAATCCCAGTCAAAACCATTACTTTCACCTTCAGCTGCCTCAGGCAGATGGGGCTCGTTAACTCAGGAGAGCAGCTCATCGAGGTGAAGGGTAACACTGAATGTGAAAAACCCAGGTAAGAGCAGGTAAAATGGCCTTGTGCCCAACTTGGATTGGTGCTCACCAAGTAAATATAATACAGGCTTACTGTGCACTATGCAGGGCCGTGCTTAGGGCTCCCGAAGACCCAGCAACTGCAAGGGGGCGCAAGCTCCCTTGGGGCTGAGAGGCTACTTAGCTTCTCAGATCTTTTGTCATGTAAAAAAAATACCAAAAGTAATTAATCAGGATTAACTAGAAAATCATAATTACACCTATATGATATTTACTTGGTAAGCACCAACCCAAGTTTGGCACAAGGCCATTATGTTGGAATATACATCTATCAATCCATAAATAATTGCATATGTATGTATTTATATGGACTCTGATCAACGCCTATAGTATGTTGCTGGTATGCAAGCTGCTTTTTTAGGGTAAAGGGGCCGCAAGGTGCATTCTGCAAAGGGGCCCCTATGTGGCTAAGCACGACACTGGCACTATGGATATATAGAAATCTAAATACAGGGTGTCCCAAAATAAATGAAACCCATTAAATTGATCACTATTTATTACTAAAACAAAATACGCTAAAAATGTTAACATTTTCTCTAAGCTGACATAATAACAATTGAGTACAGAAACTTTGGTGCCTTTAGCTAGATTTTAAGGTTTATTTCTTTAGAAATAAATGCAGGGTGTCCCAAATTAAATGAAACCCATTAATTTGATTACCATTTATTACTATAACAAAATACGCTAAAAAATGTTAACATTTTCTTTAAGCTGGCATAATAACAATTGAGTAATGAAATTTTGGTGCCTTTAGCTAGATTTTAAGGTTTATTTCTTTAGAAATAAATGCAGGGTGTCCCAAAATAAATGAAACCCATTAATTTGATTACCATTTATTACTAAAATAAAATACACTGAAAATGTTAACATTTTCTCTGAGCTGACATAATAACAATTGAGTAGTGAAATTTTGGTGTCTTTAGCTCGATTTTAAGGTTTATTTCTTTAGAAATAAATGCAGGGTGTCCCAAAATAAATGAAACTTATTAATTTGATTACCATTTATTACTAAAATAAAATACGCTAAAATGTTAACATTTTCTCTGAGCTGATATAATAATAATAGAGTACTAAAATTTTGGTGCTTTTAGATACATTTTAAGTATTATTTCTTTAGAAATAAATGTTTTATTCTCTAACCATCGTAAATAAAACGGAAGTCTCGTGTCAAAGATTTAGTCTCGAAGCCGTAAAAACACAGATTGTCCCAAAATAAATGAAACTCAATAATTTGATTATAATTTATTATTAAAACAAAATTCTTATATTCATGTTTGTTGTAATCGTTTATTATTTTCTCCCCATTTTTCTTACCTATTTTTAAAATTAGTTTGACCATAATTTTTGAAAAGAAAAAGAAAAGAAAAAAATTTTCCTTTAAAAACAACTTCAAAATTTTTTTTCTTGATCTTCCATCCGGGTTAATAACAATTTTAATTTCCTCTTCTTTTTCTCGTCGCAACTAAATCTGTAAGAAGTAGAAGAAGCCGGATTTAATCCTTTGGATCCTAACTTAGCAAAATGACCAAGTAGTCACTCACACTCAGAGCCTTTCTATTAGAAGATCATGTTATATTCAAAACATTAAGGTGTTTTCTTTTGCCTTAGGTCGCCAGGGCTGATATATCGGCCCTTTAGGGTCGAAAGGGTTAAAGGTGTAAGAATAAGAAGCCGGATTTAAGAAAGAATCTAAAAACACACACAGGTTTAAAAAAAATAGAAGAAACGGTTTCTTTCTTTTATTTTCTTTTTTTCCCTTTTTTTTCTGTAAAAATGGGAAAAACCCGTTTATTTGTTTTTAACAAAAAGGAATTTTTATTTTTCTTTGTCAACAAAAAAGAAAATAAAAAAAGAAAAGAAAGAAAGAAAAAGAAAGAAAGATAAAAGAAAGAAAGAAAAAAGAAAGAAAAAAGAAAGGAAGAAAAAGAAAAGAAAAAAGACAGAAAGAAAAAAAAAGAATAGGAAAAGATTTTGATGAAAAAGACATAGAAATTAATTCGGTTTGATGAAATGAGAAAGAAAGAAAGAAAGAAAGAAAGGAAGAAAGAAAGAAGGAAAGAAGGAAAGAAAGAAAGAAAGAAAGAAGGAAAGAAAGGAAGAAAGAAAGAAAGAAGGAAAGAAAGGAAGAAGGAAAGAAAAAAATAAAGAAGGAAAGAAAAAAAGAAGGAAAGAAAGAAAGAAAGAAAGAAGGAAAGAAAGAAGGAAAGAAAGAAAGAAAGAAGGAAAGAAAAGAAAGAAGGAAAGAAAGAAAGAAAAAAGAAAGAAAGAAAAAGAAAAGAAAAAAGAAAGAAAGAAAGAAAGAAGGATAGAAAGAAAGAAAGAAGGAAAAAAAGGAAAAAAGAACCATTGAAGGAAGGAGGGGAGGAAGGAAGAAATGTAAAAAGAAAGTAAAAAAGAGGGAAGAAGAAAGGAAAGAAAAGGAGAAAGAAAGGAGAGAAGGGAGAAAGAAAGGAAAAGGAAATAAAAAAGAAAAAAAAAGAAAGGAAGGGAAGGAAGGAAGATAGAAAGGAACAAAGGAAAGACAAAAGAAAGAAAGAAAGGGACAAAGAAAGAAAGAAAAGATGAAAGGAAAGGAAGAAAAAGCCTTGCTAGTTTGTGTTGTTATTCAAAGTAGAGGCATTTAAACTAAAAAGGACGAACCTTTTTTTTAGATCCGGGTAGAAAAAGAAAGAAAAAGAAAAGGGGTGGTTCTGGGCTGGGGTGGGACTTTTATTTTATAACTCCCCACCCCCTCGGTGATAGTGCCGTGCTTAGCCACCTTGATGTCCCGGTACAGAAGACATCTTGCGGACCCCTTTCCCTGAAAAGGTAATTTTCCCCCTCTCCCAACATTCTAGAGCAGTGGTTCCCAACCTTTTTTTACTCCTGCACCCCTGAAAAAAATTGCTCTAAGCTCGCACCCCCTACATTTTAGTTTTTGTTCAAGATATGGAAATATAAATAATTAGCATTAGATAATTGGCAGTATCGCACTTAAACGCGGAAAAGTCGTTCAGCAAGGGCTCAAAGAAGTAACATCTCGGAAATCATTTTTCTGTTTGGTGCCATGATGTTCTTATCCGATTAAAATCAATTCATCATCAATGTACACATGAAAGAGGAATAAAGAATGAAAATACTATTAACTTAGGATTTCCATGATGTTATCGACGTAAGTTTTTGAAAATTTTCATAGAATTTACTCAAAAGATATCATATTCTTTAAAGTGCAAAACAATTCATTAAACTAAGGAAATTTCTTAGAAGTTTTAGTCCTGCTTCTCGCACCCCCTGTAATGATGTCTCGCACCCCCTGGGGGTGCGAGCACCCCTGGTTCCCAACCAGGGGATTAGAGGTAGAAATGATTATTAAAAAGATAGATAATTGTTTGCTTTTCATTATGGAGTCAAACCAATCTGTAAGATTTGAATTATTCTAGCTCACATCAAAACAAAGAAAAATGAACGCATCGTGCCTATCAATAATATATTTTTCTTTTAATACTGTTTTCATGTCGATTGTAACGAGCTATCTTCCTTGGTAAATAGCTAACAATCAAAATTTGCAATAAAGAAAGAAAAAAACATGTTGGGGGGGTGGCGATAAAGGAAAATAATTGCTTGTTTTAATTGAGAGACTTATTCACTATTCGTTTCTTTGAGTAAAAAGGAAGGCCAAACAATTAAATAATCATGGATGATGTCCATGCTTGTGCCGGAAGGTGAGAACATTAATGTGGTATCAACCATGGCAGTAAAATAAATCTCAGAGCGAAATAAGACATGAATACACACACACAAAGAGAGAGAGAGAGAGAGAGAGAGAGAGAGAGAGAGAAAGAGAGAGAGATGCAATTTCATATATGCATTTTTTGCATTCGCATAGACAATTACTGCTAAAGCACAAGATCATAGACACAAGACAAGGGAAGTCCACAAGGGACTGTGGCTAGTTAGTCGGATTTCAAGATCGTAGTACGCGAGTTCGAATCACAGTATTCCGTTTACTTTCACATTTTAACTAATATCATTGGGAAAGGTACGAATCCCTACATGCCCTTCAATAATCGATTAATTAATGCATATTGTGCTATTCAAAACAACTATGTGTGGGCAGTATCGTAGCAACGGTTTAGGCCGCCCGGGGCGGTCGTAGGATTTATGCCCCCACCGACTACTAATAATCTGTTAAGGTTCGAAATTCAAAAAGCTCTAAAAATATTTATTTTCAGAGAACTACAATCAAGGATCTATTTTATATTCAACTTATTTAATATTTATTTTCATTGGAAATGAAACTGATGTCACAGTTGAAAGATCCTTTTTAAAAAAAAGTATTATTTCCACACTTAAAACACATAAACATTTTACAACCTTAAAAACTTATTTTGATTATAAAATCTTAGATTTGTACGAATATTATTTTTTTGTCTATTTTAAACCTCTCAAAATGCCGCCACCTGGGATGTGCCACTCGGGACAGACCGCTGTCTCCGCCCCTCCCTTGCTACGCCACTGTGTGTTGGTAAAGTGAACGTTTATCAAGAATGGTGGTTATCGGCATTAAATGACCCAAAAAAGGTTGATATGCCGTAAAACAAGACAAGAAGGCATCCGAACTTTAATGGAAGTCTAATACTAATGGGGAACATTAAATCTTTCTTTTAATTGTGTCAATTCAATAAGGGCCGGATTTAGGGACCCCGCCGACCCCTCAATTGCGGGGGGTGCAAGCTCCCTAGGGGCTGCAAAGCTCCTTGTTTTCACAGATCTTTAGTAATTAAAAAAAACAAATTAATTAGTAATATTAACAAGAAAATCATTAGCACTTAAAATATACACCTATAAACCCATCTCTGTCTCTCTTTCTCTGTCTCTCTCTCTCTTTCTCTCTCTCTGTATATATATATTTGTATATGTATACTAGTTAAGCGTAGACACGGAGTCAACGGCCTTCGGTGACTGTCAATTTCTGTCAGTGTCTACGCTTAACTAATATACACGCTCTAATACTGATATTGAGCACTCTAACTATAGATTTAAGCAATCTTATATTTCGAGTTTTGTATATTTTGGCAGAATTTCGTCATTAATGCATGTTTCATTGAAGATGATCTTAATTCTTCTTTTCACGATCTTTCTTTTTTTTTTCTTGTTTTCTTATAAGATTCTTCGTAGTGGGGTCGAGAGTTCTTATAAAATCCCCCAGTTTACCGAACGTTTTCGGTCTCCGTTGACCATCGTCAGGGTTGCCTTC
>JAUZSX010241714.1:0-15424 GCA_034780655.1 Idiosepius hallami
TTTTGAACACCCTATATATATATATATATATATATATATATATATATGGTGAATGCACAGCCAAGAAAACTGACCGCCAGTAAAGGTGGTTGACTCTGTGCCTACACTTATCCACAATGACCCTTCTATCACTGATATTGAAAACTTTAACTATGAATAAATAAATACAGGCCAAATTTTATCTTCAAAGCACAAAGTTAGGCCCTAATGACGTGACAGCTGTCCAGTGTTCCCGTGTCTGCTGCTATTTGGTGATTTCTTTAACATCCGATCACGGCAAATAATTAATTGCTATTTGAGAAAAGAGTGAATGCAGTTTGTGATTTGTATTTAAGTTGGAAATCGAATCTTCGAAAGATTATTTGAAATAATAAACAACGAAGAAAGTCAGATAATAAAAATGAATGATTAAAAAGAGGTTTTTTTTAAAATTATAAACTCTGAACTTTAAGAAGGGGGACACACAAGTTTGGGGCTTTAAAGGGTGCTCTCGGAGTTTGGGGTTTAAAGAGTGAGGGTGCAGTGCTGAAGTGTTTAAAGGGGGGGGAGCATGCATTGTGCATAACCAAATTGTAATAAAAAGATGCAATGAAAAACTTTTTAAAAATTGCTTTTTAAATAAAAAAAAGGTTGAATTTTTTTTTATCTGAACAAGATTTTATTGACATTCTTGATGGTTAAAAAGGAATTGTTAACAGCCTGATGGTTAACGATTATTTAATTATGAGTGGCCGTCGCACCGCCACAACAACCCTAAACAACATTCCCAGCAAACGACACTCTGTCTCCTTCTCCCTTATCGATAAACAAAAGTAGGAGATAAGATGACAGTGCCCCATACCTGAACATGAGTGGGAGTCATGAAAAGAAGGGAGAAAATAGGATCGAATCCAATACGAGCGAACGACTGATGGGAAGGCAGGGGTTGTTGTTTGAAGCAAGGATTTAGATTGAAATTGATTTATTAATCCTTGGAACACTAACTTATCAAAATTACCAAGTAGTCACCTTGAGCCATTATATTAGGGTTTAAAGGATTAAAAAACATTTGTAGGCTTCATCCTACACCAGTCTGTTTAATTTTGTCTCTTCATCCATTTCTTCCTCTTCTTAAATGATTCTAAATTCTCTTATATTTCGGTTTGTGTGTTTTTTCTATTTCTTGCAGGCAACACTACAACCAAACGGCGCAGGCCCGAAAAGGCCCAAAAGTGAATATTCAAGCCGCACAAAAAGATCAAATTCAAGCGATGAACCCAGCTTCTAACCCACAAGCCTATCAAAACAGTCCAAGGATGCAACCGGCCACACCGGCCACTCCCGTGACCCACGGAGCAGGGTCAGGGGTTTTTATCCACGGCCAATACAATTCGCCTCTCGGCTTGTATTCATCGGATATCGCAACTGAGGAACTTTCTCAACAATCCGGTGGAGTCATCACGAATGTTGGAGGGTAAGTGCTTTCGGCCATTTAATACCGACGACAATCATTTTTTTTATAATAATCTTTCTCTTTGGCTTGGTTTTGTGTTTTGGTGGCATATCAACATTTTTGGTCATTTAATGCCGAGGACAATAATAAACCCTTTTCTTTTTAAAGAAAAGTCATAAAAACGCAATCCATCCAATCAGTGAAGAAAGGGATTCGATTCACACCCTTTTTGGTTGGATTTTTATTAAATTCTTTTAATGTTTAGATTTTCCTTCCTTCTTCCGCTCCTCCTTTACTTCCTCTCGCTAAAATTTAAAATTAATAAATTTTCAATTAAAGCCTCGGGCAAAGATTGAACAAATGGATCTTTTAAAATTGACCCAAAAACGTTTTGATTTATTAAATATTCAACAAACAAGGCCATTGAGAAGTGAGGTGAGTATGATATTTACTTAGTGAGCACCCCCAAGTTTGGCTCAAGGCCATTGGGAAGTGAAGTGAGTATGATATTTACTTGGTGGGCACCCCCAAGTTTGGCACAAAGCCATTGGGAAGTGAAATGAGTATGATATTTACTTGGTGAGCACCCCCAAGTTTGGCATAAGGCCATTGGGAAGTGGGGTGAGTATGTAGGAATTCAATAAAAATTGAATTCCTTTCTTTTCTGTCTTCCTCTTTTTCTTCTTTTTCTTTTTCCTTTCCTTCGTTCAGATCAGGTTGCCATTTTCTTTTCTTTTTTCTTCCTGCTTCCTCTAACTTCCTGATTTGAAGTAAATCTTCTCCTCCTCCTTCCCCTCTGCAAAAGGAAGAACAAGGAGGAACAGGTAAGCCAGCCTGTTCGGTGGAGTCAGGTAACCTTTTAGAAGAAATGTCCAAATTAGACACAACCTTTTCTTCTTTTCTTTGCAACAACCCTGAACCCCCCCCCCGCCACACGCTTCTTTCCTCTGAGGATTTCAATCGTGATGATTCTTCAAACCAACTTTAAATGCCAACCATTTTTACACCGAATGCAACAGATTTCAAGAAATCAGACCGACTTTAATTTATTTATTTTCAAATTCCTATTTTTTATAAAAACCAAATGACTTTTTGTTCGATGTCGTTTCATTATTATTATTTCGATTATTCAGTTTTTTATAATCTTTATTCATTCAGTTTCTTTAGGTGAATTTGCCAAATGAGGATTGATTATTAGTATAACACGTTGCCTGGTCTGGGCCTATTAGTCTCACGGTGGTTGTTTGGTTATTCTAGAACTTGATTTGTGGCGTGGTCCGTTCTTGGCTCTTTTTGCCTGTTCTTCATTTTCGATAAAAGATTTCTTGACGTGCATTTCTGCTTGTGATGATTTGCAGAAAAAGCTGCAGAATTGTTTAATAAAAAATGCCAAACACGTTTATAGGGGAAGTCCACTTGGCTCAGTGGTTAGGCAGACTTTGGAATCGTCATACATGAATTCGAATCTTAGTAGTTCGATTGGCCTTCTTAAGTGGAGTAATACTCCTGGTAAAGGTATGAATCCCCACATTCCCTCTAACTATAGATTAAACATTGCATAATGTATTATAAAAAACTACTTTGGGACAAAAAAAATATCAAAAATGATTGTTCTCTGCATTAAATGACCTAAAAGGTTGATATGTCATAAAACAAACAAACAAGTTTATCAACTTCCATCAGAGGGCTTTAGTCTTAATAAAAATATTTAGTTATATGATTTGTCTAAGTTTTTCTTAATTTGACATGTGATAGCTAATAGCCCTCCAGAGTTACCCCACCCCTCCAATAATCAAAGCGCATTAAGCATATGATAAGGGGTGCTGCCCCACCAGTTTAATAATGGCGTTTTATAGGGTTTTCCAATCTATTTTAGAAGGGTACCAATCAGTATAGGGGAATGTATGCATCAATAAGGTGACATTTGAGCGGACCACCCCGAGTGATGTATACTCTAGTTAACTCATTGATTATTTTGACTTTTATTCTCATGTTCATTTTTATTTATTTATTTATTTACACTCATAAATATTTCTCTCGTTTTTAATTTAATTTTTTTTCAAATATTTTGTTTTATTTTAAAATAATTATTCTTTTATTTTTATTTTTTTTAAATTATAAATGAATAAATTTTTCTGTTTTTTTTTTCTATCCTTTTGGATTTCTTTTTTCTAAATTAAGATCAGAAAGTTTGAAGATCTCTGGAGGACCCAAATTTGACCCCTGCAGGTTTGTTTGAAATTTTAGAAAAGCAAAATCTGTAGAAGGCTTGAAATGGGGACTTGTTAGAAGCCCCGTTCTTCACCTACGGCCTGGTTGCATGCAGCATTTTTAAACTTGAAATCAACATTGTTAATCAGTCTCTATTTGATTTCAAGATGGATTTTTCTTATAAAATAGTTTAGAAAAATGAATAATTCTGTTTGGATCTGAGCAAATCTTTCTCAAAAATGCTTTGCCTTTCGACAATTCACGATTAGAAATTTTCTCAGTCTTTCCCAGTTTATTTTTTTATTTTTACAACAAAAACCTTTTTTTTTCTTTTTTTGGTCGTTTTTTGTTTTTAATAAAATCTCAAAACCAGAAACTTTTATTACAGTTATTCTATTTCAAGTGAAAATTGTTAAACGATTATCCATCAACCAATCGTTTTTAAGTGTTCTAATCAAAATTATGACTAGAATACGTCTGAATATTCTAAATAGGACTAATAACAAAAGCCCGTCTAAGAATTTGTGTTTCTTAGGTTTTATTTTTACCAAATATTTTATGATGAATATAGGGAAATTGATTTTATTTTTTTAGATCTGCATAGAATATTCTCGAATTTCTGCTCTTGAATTGTCCTGCTTTTAAATTATTTAGATTTTTTTCTTTTTTTTTCTCTTTGCAAACGCTTTTTCTGATTTTCTTCATTTTTAGACAGACTTTATTTTCTTGTTTTTCAGCAAAAAATTTTAAATTGACTTTTTTTTTTTTTTTAGGTCAATTTCATTTTATTATTCAACTGCATTCCAATTGTCAACTGCACGTTTCTTTCTATGCTTTTTTTGCTTGACTGAAATAGATTTAAAAAATAAGAGGAGAATTGAAATCATAAATGCACGATTTTGATTTTTTTCTTTTTGCTTCAAATTGATTTTTGCCAATCGAAGTTTTTTAATAGCGAGAACTGCATGCAGTGTATCATTATTAGACGACAGGGGAAAACGCAAATTAGAAGTTCAGTTGGTTTACTAGATTAAAAAATAAAGAAATGAATTTTCGATGTTTGTTTTTTAAATTCTATTTATTTATTTAAAAGGCTTGAAAAAATAATAGTTTTAGAAAACACAAATTTTCCTCGCGGATTTGATGTGTGGCATTCTGACTGCCTCACTTGAAGGGAAGCAAAAGCCAGGCTGAAAATAGGACTTTTTCAAAAGATGATCCGTTCTGTTTCTGGCCCTTTCAAATTTCCATGAAAAGGGGGGTCTCTTTTTATCCCTTTATTCCTTGGTTGGGATTGGCTGGGATTAAACAATAACCAAGTCGAAGACACAGAAAAGGGATTTTAAAAGAATTTTTATGCCTCACTCCCGGAAGTGGACGTCTTTGCTTAGGGTCTACATTGGATGAGGGGAACATTATTATTTGATAGTGGGTTGAATAATTTGGTTCCAGATAAAGAAATAAACACCAAAAAATCCAAACCCTTCCCTCCCCACTAAAAAGAACCCTTCTACTTATTGATGGGGTGTTGTATTTAGCAGAAAATAAATTAGTTTTATTACACCACGTTTCGGACAACTTATCCCCTGACATTCGTCAGGAAATTAACTAAAACCTCGAATAGGAATGCTGAGTCTTATAACCGTTTCCCCTGAAATCACTTCCTTCCATAATGCAAAAGAAATTGATTACTGGGGATATGGTTACAAGACGCAACATTTCTGCTTTTATTAACCGTTTCGACTCTCCGATATATCGGCCATGGTGACCTAAGGCAAAAATAGACACACCGATATTTCCTTCATAATATAGTCGTCTAATAGACTGCATCTAAGTGATTAGTAATTGGTAATTTTGCTAACTCAGGGTTCTAAGGATTAAATAAGCGGAGAGTTCTGTCTAAATATTTCCAAATGAAGTTAAAGCATTTAGAACAAAAAAAATCTCTCTTTTTTAATGATTCGTTGGTTGGTTATTCATCGCATGTTTGTTTCATTCCGATTAGCGTTCCTTTCTTGAAACAGAAATATCAATGGTAAACATGACACTATGAGAGCACCCGAAAGCCCCTCTGCAACTTGCCCCAAAAACAAATCGTAAAATTTTCTTTTTTTCGGTTTTGTTGACAGACTTCCGGAGAAACCAAAGAAGGATTATCGAGACTCCGAAGTATTCAAATTGATCAGTGAGAATGAAGCGGCAAAACGAGCTGAGGAAGCCCGAAGAGCAGAGGAAGCGGCCGAAATGAAATTAACTGGCAGCAATCCATCGAAACAATCTTTGTCTTTCAAGGTTCTTCAATGGATGACCGACACTGAAAAGCAAGGGGAGGGGGAAGAGGTGACCAGTACCACCTCTACACCCCCACCGGCTCCAGCAACAGGTAAGAATTGATTTCTTCCTTAATCATACGACATTGCTCTCCCGGCCCTTCTTTAGGGGTCTTCATAAAATACAAAAAGCCTTTTTCTACCCAAAAGCAGGCGATTATAGACAGAATTAATTAGATTTCTATCCGGTCCTGAGCAGCGAGGAGAGAGAGCTGTGATAAAAGTTTCGACTTCGGAATCGCATTATAAGAGTTCAAATCTCAGTCAAAACCAGTACATTCATTTTCAGTTGTCTTAGACAGTTAAGCTCATTAATCCTTTGGACCCCAAGAGGCCAATATATCGGCCCTGATAACATAAGGCAAAATAAGACACGCCAATATTTTGGTTTTGATATGTTCCTCTAGTAAAATGGCTCTGAGTGATTAACTGGTAATTTTGTTAAGTCGGGTTCAAAGGATAGATTTGTTTAAAAAAATCCTGGGAGATGTGACTCGTCAACACACGTAGGGTAACTCATCTAAGTGAAGAACAACACTAAATACAAAACGTCGAGGGGATGCAATGAGCACTCGGCCTTGTATCTAACTTGGTTTATACTTAACTTGTTCTGAAGTAGATCTCCTTTGTTCGGATGTGACGGGAAGGGCTTAACACTGATAAGCTGCAATTACTGTTTAGTAGTAGTAATGATTTGTTTCTGACAGACAGAAAACCTTTTGACTTTAAAACTTGTTTTATTAATTTGTGACCCACACTTTTGGCTGGAGGGTCAAAAAGTTCAAGATGAACAACAATCATTTAATAAAATCAAAATAACAATCAAAACTAATTAAAAATAGAAAAAAAAAGGCAAACAATTTTAAATTCAGAAACAAAAAAAAAATCATTTGAAATACTTGAACCAATAAAAAAAACAAATCTTTTTTTAAAAATAGAAATGAATATTTAAAAAAAAATGACTTTATTTTTATGAGCGTTTTAAATCTGTAATATCACTTCGTCTCAAAAGTTTTTAAATTAATTATTTCTTTTTGTTTTATTATTTAAAATTAAAATTAATTTAATTAGAAAATAATTGTTATTCTTTTTTGTCACAAATCCCCCAAACTAAACAGATAAAAATTAGCCAAATATAATTATTTACTATATCAAACAACCTTTTAAAAAGTGTTTTAGACATATTAGAGCCATAAAAAAGAGGTACTGATTTTCACTGTATCTATCTATTTCACATCTAAGACAATCCTATCAACACACTGCAGTTTGGTAAATGAGGACATGTGTGTATATTCTGTGCTCTATCAAAGATTTTTAACATTATTTTTCTATATACACAAGGAAGAAGAACTTAATGAAATAAAGTGAATTTTGAATAATATTCACCACAATAATCCTTTGAACCCTGATTATAACCTTCTATCTGGTCAACTCCAAGTTTGACTGCAAACGAGGTTTTACTGTATATAAATTATTCATGTCCATCTATTGTTTGTCTTAAACATTTTCTTTGTAAATTTTTGATGGAAATCCGAATGAAATATGGCCGATTCTTTATTTCTTTATGACTCGATGATTTAAAAAGCGAATTTTTGTGACTTTTTTTTGTCCCCTTTTTTTAAATTCCCTCAACAATCACACTTGATGACCTCAAGAGATATTAATTATAACGTAACTATAGAAAATGATTAGATTCTCAAAATTCATTTTGATAAGACTTGTATCAGAAGCTGCACTGATGATCCTATTAGGTTTCCAACGCGAAGTTGCTTTCACTGAAATGATGCAGAGATTTGTGTGTGTGTGTTTTTTTTTAAATTTTATGTTACAAGAAAAAAAAACGAAAACAGAAACAAACTTTTTTTCCTTCCTTTTCTTTTAAGATATTCAGTAAAAAAAAGATTAATTTCATCCTTAAATTTCTATTTGAAAGTTTCCGTGTAAAAACACTTGTCAGTGTTTTTCTGACCAAATCTTTTTCTTTATATTTGGACGTTCTTGTTTTAATCTTTATTAAACCTGAAATCAGAAATTCATCCTTATTTTAAGATTTGTTGCACTTTTTTTTTGTGTTTTTTTTATCTTTTATTATTTTTGAATTTCTTTTGTGTGAAATGAAGAAAAAACAAAACAAAAAATGATTGGATTTTGTGAACTAAAATCTTTATTGTTTCTCCAGATGGAAACCTTTTTCAAATTCAAGCTGAGCCCCCTTCAGCTCCAGAACCCCCTTCAGCTCCAGAACCCCCTTCAGCTCCAGAACCCCTTTCAGCTCCAGAACCCCCACCTAAACCAGGTATAAAAAAAGAACAGAAAGAATAAACCCCAGTAGAAAATTATTCCCGCGTTTCCTCCATTTTTTCCTGGTATTATTTAGTCTTAGTAATTTTGATTTTAGTGCTTCCCCCCCTTTTTTTTGAGTGAACGCTCCCCCCTCCTTATAACACACACACACACACACACCAATTTTCTTGTAAAGAATTTCAATAAACCTTTGAGAAAGACATCAACATTAATTATCATTAGAAACAAATTTATAAGAAATTTCAAATTCTACGCCACTCGTCCTCAGTTTTTGGAATTAAATGGCCATAATTGAACTTTTTTACTGCCTTGGAAAGAAAATAGACTTGGCCAATTATTCGCACTTTTTCGTCCAAAAAGAAGTCTATCTCCCTTCCATCTTTTTGATAGTAGCAAAAATTCACACACAAGTGTTTAAAAAAAAATTCATGGTTTGGAAGTTACAGTGGCATCTTTGCCAAACGCTTCCTTCGGTTGAGTTATTTTTATCGATTTTGCCCACTTATGAATTTGTTTTCCTTCTGATAGTTTGTATGGTTAGATATTTTGTCAGTGCACATTTTTAGTGCTCAATCGTAAGAATCACTTGAAAAATGCAACTGCTGCGTCGAAAATGTTAAACTGTTGATTACATTTATGGTCATTCCCTGAGGTTCTTGCGAGTGAAAACTACTCTTTAAAGATTTCAGACCCCAAGAAATTTCACCAGAAAATAAAGCAAAGCAAAATCAAAGCCTCCCCTCTCCCCCAACGCCCGAGAGCTGACAAAAGTACAGACGGACAGACAGACAGACGGACGAATAGACAGACGGACAGAACTAATAAGTCAAGTGTTCATTTAATACAAAAAAATCTTTAAATAAAACTGCATATTTTTCTTTTTCTTTTTCTTCCCCTAAAAAATTTTTTTAACCAAAAGTTCAGTAATAAAGTAAGCCGAAAAGGTTGATATGCCGTAAAACAATATTTAGCAACCCATCACCCCTAACCCGTTCTTCTGCTTTTAGTTGCCATCTAATCTTAGTTTAGAGAAACAAAAAAGTCACCCTCTAAAACCTTTTATTTAATTAGATGCTTTCTTCCTGAATTTTATTTTATTTTTCTTGTTGTTGCAATAAAAACATTTTTTTTGTTTATCATGTGTCTATTCAGGTAAGCTCGGATCTAAGGTTATATGTTAGGCATGATGCGCACGAAATTCCACCCCCCCTCTAATATTCTCCCAGAACCCCCTGATTTCTTTAAGCTATGGATTAAATGGTGCATATTGTGTTATTGAAAAAATGTACTTGTGGACAACGTTTGTTAAAAAAAATGATTTTTATCGGCATTAAATGACCTAAAAGGTTGATATACCGTAAAACAAAACAGAGTTATTATAAAGGTGTAAAAAACATTTTTTGTGATGTGATTCTTTTAATTTTTTAAAATTAATTCTTGTATTTTTTGTGGTATTCATTTAAGTCTTTTGATTTGAAGACTAAGAAAGGACAATAATATAAAGATGTTGGGATGATAAGATGTTTTTTTTTTAAATCCTGTTGGTTAATAACGTTATTTGACCTGAGAGTCATTTTATTGTTGTTTAATGAAGGGGAAAAAGATTTATTGATTCTAAATTTAAACAGAAAAATAAAAACCATAAAAATATTTCGCTATTTTGAAATCTGCGTTTATTTTTACATCATTGTCTTTTTGTTATCGCTTGCTTCTCTGAATAATTATTTCTTTATATATATATATATATATATATATATATATATGAGAGAGAGAGAGCAAGCGAGAGCGCATTCCTGCTGCTGCGTCTCCGTTTCGCCAAGCGACAGGTGTTTTAGGGATTTACCTCGACAAATTGCTTTCACCAAAAACTGAAAAAACGTCATTTCAAGAAATGCTTCTTTGTTGTTTTTCTTTTGCTTCAACCTCTCCACCCCCTACACACCCACACACTTATAAATAAACTGACGTACATCTACAGAGGCACAATCAACACACAAACAAACTCTCTCTCTCTCTCTGAGACTCCCCTCCCCCAAAACCTCTCCCCTTCAAGAAACACCTTTGTTTTTTTTTTCCTCTCTTTCAAACTTTTCAGACTCACATTTCCAACCCTAACCCTTGGCATACCCAAGGGGGGGATAGGGGATCCACCCCGGGTGACAGGAGGGATGACCCAATTTCATCCAAACATTTTTTTTCAGCTCGGCTGAATAGTTTGATAATAAAACTTATTATATTTTATAGAATTACATCGAGCCATGAGAGGTCTTTAGTCTGAAGAAAAGTTTAGTTTTTATAAGGTTTGGTATAGGATTTTTTAAAATTTTGATTTGTGGTTAACAATAGCTCTCCTTTGTTACCCCCCATTCCCGGTAATCAAAATGCATCAAGCGTATAATAGGGGGCGGGGTTGCCCCACCAGTTTATTAATGGGGTTTAAGGGTTTGCCCGATCTATTTCAGGGCTGTTTTGTTCATTATGCATAAGATGATGTGGAAGGTCATTTGAGTGACATTTGAGCGAACCACCCCGGGTGACGTTTACTATGCCTACGACAATGATTTTAAGAATTTTCAAATTCGAACTCTCTAAGAAATGTTGTTTATATTTACTTGGTCTCACACTCACCCAAGTTAGGCACAAGAACATTTTTGCGCACTCATTAAATCCATGAGGTTTTATTATAAATGTTGCCCTTCACCTAATTGAGTCATATTTCCGAACTAAAGAAGCTCTATCTGTCCGAGGCAAAGCCTAATTCTTTTACCAATGCTTAAATCTTGCTGCCCAAGAAATAAGAAATCTTCTTGTCTATATTTCGAGTTCAAATGCTCAATATCAGTGATAAAGCATTTGCAGTAGACGAGGAGTGTAGACATAGCAGTTTCTTTGGTGACTGACAGTTTCAAGCATGTTTGTGCGATTAACAGACCAAAGCTTTTGGTCTGATAATCGCAAATCACACCGGCAAGAATTTTAGGGTCACCAAACGCCGTTGACGCCATGTGGGGTGACTATGAAAAGAACGTCTTCGGACACAACCCCCTCTCTCTCTCTCTCTCTCTCTCTCTCTCTCTCTCCCTGATGGACGGACTGTCAGGGAGTGACCAAACACCAGAGAAAAACACCCCTTATTTCGACTTCTCTAATGCAACTTTAAAGTTGTCTGAAAGGTTTTTGACTTTGGTGGCTGCTCTCGTACTTTTGGGCTCGTACTTTAATGGGCATTTAATGCAGAGGCGGACTGAACCATCAGTCAATGATCGGACAATGCCGAAGGGCCCAGTGGTGGTACTGCAAATGGGCCCTTGCATCTGACTACCAATAAAATTATAAAGGATTCCTTGTTATACTTTCTACAAACCTTCTAGCTCGGAGACCGGTTTCTCTGCTTCACCTTCACATCATAAATATCTAATGGTCGTCGTAGCTGACTACCGGACATAGTTAAGCAAGTATGCAAAGATCAACTGCTGGAGTGAGTGCACAGAGAGCCTCCACATGTGCTAAAAATGGAGGGAGGGGAATTATATGTTTTGCCCGAAAGCCCTATAGCATTCTCACTTCATACCTGGTTTGAGTCATTTTCAATATTTTTATAATTTTTTAAAAATCTAATTTATCTTCCTAATTAATTTAGAAGAAGGTTGATATGCCGTAAAAATCAAAGAAAATCCATAACTTTTTTCAAGAAAGTCTAGTCGAGTCGTTTTTAAATTAAAATCTAAACAAAACAAATTGAAAAAAGTTCGAGTGACTAAAAAACCCAAAAAAGTCTTTTTTTTTTCATAAAAATTAGGAAAATTTTTTAATGAATTTTCAAGATTTTTTTTCTTTCGATTTATTTTTGTGTTTTTCGTCTTTTGCTGTTTTTGATTAACAAACATTTTTTCTTTAGAAAAAGAATTTGAAGATTTTTATTTATTTTTTAATCTTCAATTCAAAAAACAAGTTTCCAAATTGTCTTTCTTTCTTCGAAATAAATTCATTAATTTCGACAATAATGTTTGCTGTTTGAATTAACATAATGTCTTTTCTTTTTCGTTATTTTATTTTTTTAAACAGAAATTAACTTGTATAACTTGAAACAAACCTCGTCGTATATTTCTTTAATGTTAAACATTTATTTACTTTCGAAATTCCGTTTAGCATGATCAAGAATTAAGTTGTATTTTTTTCCTATTAAAAAATCAGGTGATAATTTTTTTGTGGGGTGGAATTTTTCTTAGCGAAGAAGAGAAGGGGGTTAATATGGGGAAGTGATTCAACTACAAAAAAGTCATTTATTCAGAGAAAATAAATACGCCTGATAAATGTGTCTATGTGCGTTTTTGTTTATATTTGTTTATGCTTTTTTGTGTGTTTATACTTAATATGTCTATCATTTTTGTAAATGTTATTTCTTCCTTAAAAAAAGAAACTGAATTGAATTGCAATTTTTCTTTGCCTCGTTTCTAGCTTCTCGTCGTAAAGCCAAAAATCCTTTGTTGCGCCATAATTCCGAAGACGATGAAATGCGTTTCTCTGGTCTTCACGGTAAGAACGACATTCCTTCCAAGTCGTTCAAAATGCTTCAAAACCTGACCATTAACGACAGTCAAGACGATGCCTCCTCCCAAGACACGCAAGAAGACGGTGAGAGAAATTATCCTTTGAACCCTTTCGACTTTTCACACAACT
This sequence comes from Idiosepius hallami, assembly GCA_034780655.1. Taxonomy (NCBI): domain Eukaryota; kingdom Metazoa; phylum Mollusca; class Cephalopoda; family Idiosepiidae; genus Idiosepius; species Idiosepius hallami. The sequence goes on from JAUZSX010241714.1 coordinate 12,958, forward strand.
TCTTTGGCCTTTTTGATAGGGTTTACCCACACTTCCTCACACGACTGGAAATCACGGGCACTTAATCACTAGGGCTGTGACAATATGTTTCTATTAAACAATATTCTTATCGTTAAAATATCGTTATCGTAAAAATAACCCCAAAATTATCAAAGGCGCTCTAAAAATTGAACGTAAAAAAAAGTTTTTTGACGCTTTAATATTTCAATCTTTTAAGTGTATCTACGTGATATTGCATACATAATCACTTATTTTTCATGTTTTTATATCATAATTTCATTTTTGAGAACGTGATTAAATTTCTCGATGATTTAATTTTTAGTGATTAACTATCTAGTGATTACATGTCCATGATTAACAGTCGGGTGAATTAATGTTAAGTGATTAAATGTGATTAAACCTTTCGAAACCCAATCAACGATGATGCAATTTCATTTAAGAAAGTCCTTTAAAAATTTTGTTCAAATAATCTCCTAATCCACCCCTATCTATGGATCAAATGGTAAAACAATCTTCTAACAAATTGTTAACAAAAAAAGATATTAAGAATAATTCTCTAAAACCAAAAGGTCTGTCTGCTGCCGACAACATCCACATAAAGGTTGATGTGCCTTTAAACAAAGAAATCCAAACTTGTGTATGTTCAAAAACTTTGAGAGAAAACTTTTATACAAAATTTTATGCCTGCGTGCAATGTTCTTTTTTTTATTCAATGTTTTATTTTTTTTTTCTTCTTTTGTAATTAATCTTAAAACTTTTTCCTAACAATCGTTAAATTTCATTTTTCAATTTTTTTTCTAATATTTGATTTTGTGTTTCATAAAATTCAAAGACTCTTACCCCCCCTCCCTGTATTATTTCCCCCTTCCCAGACTCTTTCTCTCTTCCCCTCTTAAATTATTTTCTTGAATTTAAATTCCTTTCTTAATAATTCCAACCCAAATGCCGACCATCAAAAACCATTGCCTAAAATATTCTCTTGCAAGCAGAATCTAACTAGAATCTTTTTGTTACACACCTTCAGAATTTTATCTTCCATTTTTTTCCTATTTATACACAACGACTTGAAGTCTGATCAAAAGAAGCCTAAAAACTTGTCCTCCACCCCCCCAAAAAAAATGGTGTCGATAAAAAAAAAAAAAGAATGATTCCTAATTTTCTAAACTCGTCCCAAATTTCCGCTTGAAGACAAAACGGTAAAAAAAACAACAACCATAAACAAAACAAATATTGTTTCGATAATGGAAAAAAAGAAATGAGAATGATAATCTGAAATAATTAAATTTGTTTCGTTCTTTTGCCTGTTTTTAGATTCAGGTCAAGTAGGGAATTATTGTGAAGCGTCAATTCGTTACAAAGGAAAACATATTCCATCGCCATCTTTCAGGGTGTTGCAGAATTGGGCGGATCACGACCCTGAACCCACACCAGGTATGTGTCAGGATATTAACCTTCTAACCTTGGACTCATTCCAGTACACTCTAGTCACTGTCTCGTAGTATGCTATGCTATGTTTATATAAAATCGTATGTTAAAATTTTCTATTTGAATTAATATCTACATTCATTTTCTTATTTTACGTGTCAAAATGAACGTCTTTTGCAATCAAAACCATAATTCTACACCGACCGCCCTGAACCGGACTTTTTTTGTTTTTTCTAGAAATTGTTTAAATTCTTCCAAGTATATTTTTTTCATTACTTACAGGCTATCACAAAACGATTGACTATTTCTCCATTAGATTCTATCGAAAAACTTTGAAATTTTTTTTTTTTTGTTTCTTTCTTTTCTCTCTCTCTTTTCTGTCTGTCTCTGTCTCTCTCTCTTTTCTGTCTATCTGTCTGTCTGTTTTCTGTCTCCTCTTTTTTCTGTCCCTCTCTCTTTTCTGTCTCCTCTCTTTTTTTTCTCTCTCTCTCTCCTCTCTTTTTTTTCTCTCTCTCTCTTCTGTCTGTCTCCATCTCTCTCTCTCTTTTCTGTCTCCCTCTCTCTAACTATGACTGCATCTCTTTTTCTCTCCTCTTCTTCAGTATCTACATTTCAATTTTCTCTTTTTTCTCTTTCAGCATTTCTTCTGTTTCTTTCTTTCTTTTCTATCCGTTTGAAGTCGATCAATCTCCTCTTTTAACATCAGGATCACATCACTCTTTCTCACTCTCTCTCTCTCTCTCATTCCAATTTCGGTTTAGAGAAAATCAATTCTTCCACAAATAAACCCGCAATCCATGCGCATCCAACCAACCAACCAACCAATTTGCTCACATTTATTTTATCTGCACAATTTCTACCACCATTATTGATGTTAAACAGTAAAAAAAATAGCTTCTAACGGGTCAAACTTAAAAATTTGAATCCTTGTGGTCTGCTGTGTGGAAACTACGTTACTCATTTTGCAATTAATATAATGGCACTTTACTCAAATAATTTCCAGCTTTGCAAAACTTTTGGCTGTTTTTTTTTTTTTTCGAAA
>JAUZSX010241824.1:0-15420 GCA_034780655.1 Idiosepius hallami
ATAAAGCCCGGGTAAGAGCACGTAAAAATGGCCTTGTGCTAAACTTGGGGGTGCTCACCAAGTAAATATCATAAATAAACACTAAGAGGATATTCGAGCATTTTTGAAAAAAATATTGACCGTCTTAAAGCATTTCTAAAACTAAACGGAAACCCAAAATATTTGTAAAAGCACCCTTTATCATTATTTATAATTCAAATATTTTGAAAGAAAATTAGCTAAAAAATGGAATTATCGATTTTTTTTTTATCAAATTCAGCTTTCCTGAGATTCTCAAAATGCTTTCTCTTAAATTTTTCTGTTTATAACATTATTTTATTTACTTGGTGAGCACCAACCCAAGTTTGGCACAAGGCCATTTTCTGTTTATAACATTATACATATGTTATAAATTGTTATAAATTGTTGATTTGTTTGTATTTTTAGGTCATTTAATACAGAGAACAATCATTGAATACAGACATAGTTTTTTTTTAATAACACAATGATTATTAACTAACATAGTTGGAGCTAATGTGGGAATTCATGTCTCTCCTAACGGTATTAGTCTAATTATTGACACAGATAGAACGACTAAAATCTGAACTTGCGTACTGCAATTACGGAGTCCGACTGCCTAAGCACTAGGCCAAATTGACTTCCCCTAAATATTGATGAAGAATCATAGAATAGCTTTTTTAATGCGAGAAAGAAGGTATTTTCAGAATATATATATTTGACATTATTGATCTTCGTAAATCTTCTTAAACATATAACAATATATGGTAGCTTTTAGATAATAAAATATTTGAATAGGATTAAAAGCCAATGAGTAGTATACGATACATTTTTGACTTCTTTATATTATTATTTGCTAGCCAGATGCAACAGTCTAGAATGGGGTGCCTCAACCATTTCCATACCATTTGAACTTCAAAATGCTAATATTTTACTTATATACACATAGCAGTAGCGTAGCAACAGCTTTTACTGCATGGTAAATTATTATTTAAGTTAAAGAATTAATCAACCTCGAAATGGATAAATCAAATTCATAATGGAACCATCAACTTCAAAATGGATTAATCAACTTTGAATTCTGCTACTAACTTAGTAAGATAACACATAGCATTGGTTACCAATCTAAAGAAGAAATCAAAACTGTCGCCGATTATCAAGGCCGACCTTAAAATTTCTACATTCTACCTGCGCTTTAATTTTAGTTCAACGTCCTAACCACATGTCCATTAATCAACTAGTCTTTTCTGCTACGTAAGCTAATATATATTATACGCGTAAATTATATATGTGTGTGTGTGTTAGGGTGGCGACGGTGGAGCATTGGTAAAACCTCGGGCTCTGAAATCGTAGTAGGCGAGTTCAAATTCCAGCTAAAACCAGTACTTTAGCAGCCTCGGGCAGATGGGGCTCGTTAACTCGGGAGAGCAGCTTATCTAGGTGAAGGGTAAAACCGAATATAAAAAGCCCTGGTAAGAGCATGTAAAAATGGCCTTGTGCCAAACATGGGTTGGTGCTCACCAAGTAAATATAATATATGCATGTGTGTGTACAAGTGGGTGTACACCAGTTTATATACATATGCGCATGTGCTTGATGCTTATAAAAAACCGCAAGAATTTTTTCTTATCCCTGTTGCAATATCATCGACAAATTTGGATAATCTCATGGGTCTAAGCTGATTTTCTTAACTCAGCTCAGAACAATATATCAAGCAATCTGTGTTTGTTATGGTGGGATATATACGTCAGCGGACATATTTATCCTCAGCTTCCATTGTGTTAAATAGATATATTTTCACTTCACTCATTAGTTTTTTCTTCTTCGAGTCCTACCGACCAAGACAAAAAAAAATCCTCTTTTACCCTCCTATAAACTTATCGTTGTCCCCATGGTTTGCTGCACTGGGATCAAGGAAACAATTAGAATTGTCAGAAAATCGAGGTAAGACGTCTTAATATTTTAACAAGAATATTCAATCACTGGCATTTATTTTCGATTTCTTGTTGAGTTTTCTAAAAAAATATCCCGAATCTTTAATCGTATTTTCTAACAACAGAAATGCTGTTTTGTTTTATTGTATTTTTTCTTTGCTTTCATGAGCTGTGATTTTTAGAAAATTATTGTCATTACTTGAAAATTTTGGAATATAAGTATTTCTTTTATTTCTTTATTTATTAGTAGGGTCATAAAAACATACTTTTATTAAAATTATTCTTGTCAGCCCTAATAACTAAGGATATGATAATCATATTTGTAATGTGATGAAAGGATTTAGCTATGACCATCAACGGGATTCGAACACGGATAGATAGGTTTTGTAAACAATAACATTTTATTGAGAAATGTGTCATGGGATTGTTTTGTCCATAAAAATGTCTAAACAGCAATGTTTAAAAGTGTGTTTAAGTAAATGACAAAAAGTTTAATAACAATAATCGGAAAAATGTAAATTGTAAAACAGATTGAATAATTCCAATTAATAAAAGGCTAGATTAGGATTTTAAGTTAGATAAACAAAAGAAATAAAATATTTCGATTCGATTGTTGAAAAAAGGAGGTTAAATTTTACATATCAGTTTTTCCAAAATGGTTATTGATCTAACTACTGACCAGACTCGACGTTGCTTAACTTCGGTGATCTGACAGGAACCAGTGTCTCCAACACGACTTGACTGTTTATGCATATACATACATATATACAAGATGCAGTACTTGGTATTCTTAAATGGTCACCCATCTAACTACTGACCAGGCTCAACGTTGCTTAACTTTGGTGATCTGACGAGAACCGGTGTGTCTAAGCTGACTTGCCTTAACCCTGGTATAATTAAAAGGTTACCTACCTAACTACTAACCTTGATCTACGTTGCTTAACTTTGGTGATCTGACAAGAAGCAGTGTCTCCAACGTGATTTGACTGTATATAGCCGACGGGATAATGAGTCGGAAATAAATGGAATTTCCATGTTTTTACGTTCTTACTATTTATTTTTTTTATTTTTTACATGCAAACAATAAGTCGAAATGTGTTGGACATCGTGCGTCACAAGGATTTTACTAATTACAAAACTTCAAAGCAAGCTGCCAACAACGATCCCCGAAATACCTACTCACCACAGCCATTATCGATGTTGACTGGCCCAAGATGGACAAAATGGCCGATCTCTTATGATTTCTAAGCCGTTATTCAATTACCTCCCTTTTTATTCGGGAAAAAATCCCTAAGTGGACTCATTCCACTGTAGATAAAAACCTGCACTCGTAAACATAAAATCACCGAAATCTGATTTGAGCATGTGAAGAAAGAATGGCGGGGAAAGACACGAAAAGGCTGAAGATGTAGAATAATAATGATAATGATAATAATAATAATAATAATAATTATGATAATAATAGCAATAATAATAACAATGATAATAATAATAGTAATAATTATAATAATGATAATAATAATAGTAATAATAACAATGATAATAATAATAATAATAGTAATAATTATGGTAATGATAATAATAATAGTAGTAATAGTAATAATAGTAGTAATAATAATAATAGTAATAATAATAATAGTAATAATAGTAGTAATAATAATAATAATAATAGTAATAATTATACTATTTATAATAATAGTAATAAAAATAGTAATAAAAATAGTAATAAAAATAGTAATAGTAATAATAATAATGATAATAAAAATTTAGTATAAAAAATTTATCAGAAAATGAATTAGTTTACATAAGGATTAACTGCTTTTCTAAGATCAATAAAAATCTTGGCAATCATTTTCCTCTAATTAGACAACAATAACGGAATAAAAAATGAATATTTCATTAATTCTACTTTTTTTCAATTAAAACGGCATTTCAAATAACACGAAATTTTATCAAAAAATACTTTAGTCTGGGAAGAGATTAAATACTTCGACCAAATAAATAAAATAAAAACTATAGTCTCATTCGCTCTCCTTCCTTTATATCTATCTATACACGTATAAAAATCAGACCATATTGGTTGTATGAGACCCTAAACCATGAAGATATTTTGAAAATAAAACCAACATATTTATTTTTAAAAAAACATCCTGTATATATGTATAGCTAGCTCTTCCAAAAAACACACTTCATTAGTTGTTAAAAAAAAATTATTCAGAACACAAAAAATTGCGTATGTACGGGAAGATTGGGAGAGCAACTCTTCTAGGTCAAGGTTAACACTGAACTTAATAAACCCAGGTATATAGACCATATAAAAAATGGCCTTGTGCCTAACTTGGTTGGTGGTCGACTATGATATTGGACCTTTTTGCAAATGAACGATTTTTCCTGAAACCGCATCGTCCAGCCTATTATTCTTTATTTCCATTTGGTTTCTCGTGTTTCGCAAACCCGCCTTTGTATCACTGGTTTATCTACTGAAGCGACATCAGATTAATAGGATCTAAAATTAATCACTATCCGAACCAAGTTCTTTTTTCCGGTTAGTCTAAAAATAGGCGTCATAGACTTAATTCGATGCTTTTCACTTGAGTGAAAATCCTGCCTTTCCTAATGAACCTATAAAAACGAGTGATGTGACCTCCCCACGTGATTTCTCCCTGATTTTAGGTCTGATTCCCAAATCACATATTTACATTAGGAGCCAATATCGGTTTAACCCAAAGTCATGTTTCAACTGAAATTAGCGTTATCTATTGTGGACTTTAGGCAACCGAAAATAGCTTATACAATTCCTTGCCTATTTTTTGTATAAACATACACACGGCCTTTCATTCACTTGCGCGCGTATTGGCGTACGCAATCCCCACCGATATAAAAAAATGAAGATATTTGTTTAAATTATTCATTTACAATTAGAATGAAGGAATCTATTTTCCATAAAATAGAAATCAAGATGCATCTTTCTTGTAAAAAAAATATATATTTGCACCTTCTATGCATCATCAACCGTTACACCCAGTGGTGCGTTGGGCAGCAATTTTATTTTTTGCTATTTCCATAGGATACTTGTTTTAAGAGAAAGAGACGCTAGCCCTATGCTCAACCCCAAACCTAAAGGACCTTTTTGGGGCTTTTGTAATCAGTGTATTCCTTCACCTAGATGAGTACCATCCCGAATTAACAAGCTCCCTTTGCCCGAAGCTTCTGGAGGTAGATAGAATGGTTTTGACAGGAATTTGAACTCGCGTAATACGATTCCACAGTTTGAGCTTTTACCAATGCTCCACCTTAGCCGCCTATGTTCATATTTGGTGTAAAATATTACAGGCGGAGGCATAAAATATATATCTATACATACAGGCAAATAAATTCATGTTTGTGTTGAAAAGGATTAAGTAATTTTCAACAGTCAGTGTTCAAAACAAGCAAGATTAACATGTACACAAAAAGCGATACGACATTTAAGTTTTCTTATTTCTTTACATATACTGTAATAGTACATAATAATTCATAAATATATTCTTTAATACTTTAAGAATTTTAGAAAAATGTGGGTTAATCTTTAGGGCTGTCTTGATAAAATATGCTTTATTTTCTCTTGATATGCTGGAAATATTCTTCAGCCTAAGAAGATGCGTATTTTCGCCGAAATATTCTTAAAATTTTTTTTTCACGGGAATATACTTTTTGAATTTTAATATTCTTTTTAAAATTATTTTTCTTAAAAGTATATTCTTAAAAAGATTTACATATTCTTTTTTTTATGAATATTATGTTTACTTGGTGAGCACCAAACCAAGTTTGGCACAAGGCCATTTTTACGTGCTCATACCCGGGCTTTTTTATTCGATGTTACCCTTCACCTAGATGAGCGGCTCTCCCGAGTTAACGAGCCCTATCTGCTCGAGGCTGCTAAAGAGTGCTTTAAGAACATGCATTTTGTTAAAAGAATATTCTTTTTTTAAAAAGAATATGATTTTTGTAAAAAGAATATTCTGTATGAAAAGAATATGCTTACAAAACAATTATATTCTTGTCACAGCCCTATTAATCTGCCATTATGCTTTTAAGTTCTTAAACAAAAAAAAAAGAGGATTTCTATAGAAGAGATATCAGGGGAAAAAGATGCATTGTTAGCAATTTATAGCATTTGTACTGTAACCTCTTATTCATTATTATTGATTTCCCCTTTTTATAAAAATTTAATCGGTTTAAATAGTGGGGAAATTTCATTCACCTTTAATGATATAGTTTTTTTTCTGTTTGGTTTTGATTTTGATTCATTTCTGTGTTTTATTTTTTAAAATTTATTCTTCAACATTGTTCAATCTAAATAGAATTGCGCAAATAACTGTCTTTAAAGAATATGGCTACCGACGAACTAACCGGAGGCTTCAGCTGAAAATTGTATCTAATGACTGAGAAATTTTCAGTTTAAAATTTCCCCCATCTTTTAGATCACTGTGGGAGGTCAAGAGATCCACTGCAAGTGACAGGAAAACCCGCCGGGTTTTAGCTCAAAGCGCGTAGGGGTGGAGGATCTGAATATAATTCACTTGATTCATTTGTTCAAATTTCTTTTTTTTTTTTCAAATTTTTCACTTCTTTTCTTTTTATTTCTCATTTCTCAATATAATTATGTTTCCTTTATTTTCCAAGGTGAATGCTTCAACAAATTCTGCAAACAGATTAATATCTTGCTGAGGATTACTTTCATAGCGAAAGCTAAAAGATACAGGCCACGGTTTACAACGGAGAGGAAGCCTGTGTTTTTCCTTTTTAAAATCATTAATTTGCTTATAAACGATAATGTCTTAATATGAGACGAATCATTTACCTTCGGGGATTTTTCACATATAACAAAGCTTATTAGAAAAATTAATAATAATGATAATAATAATAATAACAATAATAATAATAATAATAATAATAATATTGATATTGATTGATGATAGTAAAGAAGAAAAAAGGTTTCTAATAAACCTAATAAAAACATAGAAGCATATCAAGCCAAATAATGAACGTAAATGGTATGACTGGGATTTGAACTTGCGTATTTCAATTCCAAAATCCGACTGCCTACCCACTAGGCCAAATCGACTTCTCCGAATTAAAAGTAGTTGATTGACAACAATGGAACAGATTATTGAGTGCAGATAAAATAGCAGTTTAGATATTTGTGAAAAGTGCTAATCTTTATGTAAATAATGTTGTCATTTTTGACAGCTACTTGGCGTGTATAAAAGAAATATATTCTGTCATTAAAATTCTGCTAAGTAACCAACGAAATATGTTAATTTCTTTCTTTAATGTTAATCCAATTCTTTTAATCCATTTGGATTTGCTAATCTTTCGTATGTTTTGTTATATTCTTGAAAACCATGCCGAGACCTGTTTTAATCTTATTTGGTCGTCTCTGAGTGCAACCCAGTTATAAATTCTTATTGCAACTAAATATGAATGTTTTTTGCTCATACAACATCTAATCAAATAAAAACAAGAAATAATGAAAATAGATGTTATATCATATTTCATCAGGGCAGCGACGGTGGAGCATTGGTAAAAGCTTGGGATCTGGAATCGTATTACACGAGTTCAAATCCCAGTCAAAACCATTACTTTCACTTTAGCAGCCTGGGGCAGATGGGGCTCGTTAACTCGGGAGAGCAGCTCATCTAGGTGAAGGGTAACACCGAATGTAAAAAACCCGGGCAAAAGCAGGTAAAAATGGCCTTGTGCTAAACTTTGGTTGGTCCTCACCCAGTAAATATATTTAAATGTTTATGTAAACGTGTATATGTAAGAATTTAAGTGTATATATATATATGTATAATTCTAAGTGATGAGGTTGCTTAAAATTATAGTTACAATGCTCAATATCAGTGATAGAGCATGGATATTAGTTCTGTGTAGACACAGAATCAACAGGAGTCTGCAACTGCCAATTTGTCGCTTTTGCGTTTCGGCCTGATGAACGCATAAGCGAGAAACTGACAGTTGCCAACTGTTGTTGACTCCGTGTCTACACTGAACTAATATATATATGTATGCATGTGTGTGTGTGTGTGTGTGTGTGTGTATGAGAGTGTGTGTGTGTGTGCGTGTGGGGGATATAGCCTATACATTTTAATGCACAAAAATTGAACTATTCAGACATAAAATGACTTTATTATTCAACCTAACATACTTAGATACATACATACAGTGTTGCTATATCTGCCACCCACGCTCTCCCTTTCTCGCCTCCCCCTATCTCTCTCACTCATGTGTATATATATATATATATATATATGTATATCTATATATATATCGTGATACAGACACGTTCCCTTAAAATGTCTCTAGATCCCAAAATACTTGTGGTGTATAGTTTACAATATTCTTTTAATTCAGCTGGGGGTCCTTCAGCTAAAACAGTTTCGGAACCACTCAATTAGACTGTGGTGTGCTTGTATTTTAGCAACTTATGCTGACAATCTCAATTGAACCCCAACCCTTCCTGAATAACCGAAAAGAGCCCTTCTAACCCAATGCCCCAACGATTCATTCTTTCATAAAAGATATTGATATAATGGAAGAACCTAACACCCCTCCATAGTTGAAACGGACATATTATAAAAGACCCTCTCACTCGAGGAAGAAGAAAAAGACAGAACAACACAAGCCGTCTCGAAGAGACTCTTAACTCATGTATCCCTTTGTATATAAAATCCCTTGTCGTTAAACATAACCCAGTTGTTCTTGCTATATTCTTACTAAAATAAGATATAACAGACTCTTAACTCACATGTATCCCTTTGTATATAAAATCCTTTTTCTTTAAACATAACCCAATTGTTCTTACTATATTACTTACTAAAATAAGATATAACAAATAGGCGATGAGGATGAGATATAACAGATCTAATCCATTTGATTCTAACCAACCATTCCAGCCTCACAAATAGTGACAATCAAAGCAAAGATTGAATAATTCTAATAATAGTATTAATTACCAATCTTCTTTTAAGCAATTGAAAGAATGCTACTTAGTCATTCTCATTATTTGCTTAAGAATAATCACTAATTGCCCCATTAGAGTTTTATTGGCTTCTTAAAACACAACTGCTTTAATAAAAAAAAAACATGAAATAAAGCGGATTAATTTGATATTAAAAAACAAAAAAATATTTAAAACAATTTAAAAAAAAAAGTAAAATAAAGCGAAGACTTTTTTTTATAGGTTAATTAGATAAAATTAGATTTTAATCTAAGTTGTTTTAATTGCAACTTAAATCTTGTTATTTAGACTTTCTGGGATATTAGTTATGTTCGGACTGTCACCGAAAAAATCACTTTTATTCATCACCTGTACAAGCGGTGGGTGTATCATTTTGTTTATAAAACTATAAGTAGTTTTTTCCCGTAATTTCTAGTTTGTAGAATTTAGGTTAGTTTGTAAATTGGTTACTTCACTTTTACCTTGGGAAAGGTATGAATCCTTAGAACAATTGTGAGTTAAAGTAATGCATCATGTTTTATAACAAAAAAATACTTATGAACTAAAAACAAAGTTTCTAAATATCGGTGGACGCATTACCCCTTCGTCGTTCAACCTGCCTCTCACGCCGAACCTAAAATATCAAAATCGTCTTTAAATGTTAAAGAATGCGGGGGAGGGCATACACAATGTTATACTATTTATATACTTGCAGGTGCCGCGAGCATTGGTTCGCAAGTGTAAACTAAAGAGTGGATGTTCATTTATAAGCATTAAGTGACCTAAAAAGGTTAATATGTCGTAAAATGAAAGTGTAGGTTACAGAATAAAAAATCTAGGATAGTATAGGAGAGTGTTCTTATAGGCATATACGGTGTTCGATTTTCTTTTAGCTGTTTCATAAATCCTGATTTCTGATAATAGAACGAAAAAAGTCTTTAAATATCTTGACAAGGATGTAAAAAAATGGCCTTATGCCAAACATGGTTTGGTGCTGCTCACCAAGTAAATATAAAATATATGATTTTTTAAAAAAGAATATGCTTTTAACTTTTTTGAAATATGCTTTTTTAAAAGGATATTCTTTTAAAAAATATGCTTTTAACAGAAAGCATATTCTTTAAAAAAGAAAAGAATATTCCCAAGAAATAAAGGCATATTCTTTTTAAAAAGAATATTTCCTAGAAAAAAAAAGCCCATTCTTAAGCATTTGCTTGAAGAATATTTCCAGCATATCAAGAGAACATAAAGCCTATTTTAAAAAGAATATTCTTGTCACAGCCCTAGTAAATATTAATTTGAATTTATGGCTGGGTTTCTTTGTTAAAACTTATTTGATGAAATTTATTGCGGGTTAAGTATTTATTTAACATTTCAAAGCAACTTTTCAATTAATTGGAGTTTCATTCTCTTTTTCATGATATCAAATCAATTTTTTAAAATTTAATTTTCAATTCTAAAACAATTTCTCAATTAATTTGAATCGATTCCCTTTTCCTCTAAACCCACTCGTTTGCAATACAAGTGAGGGAGGGCCTCATTTCATTACTGTTGTGTGCAGCAACACATTATTAAAAAACCCCAATGAGAATCTGGTAGAAGAATGAATTGATTTAAGGGGGAGGGGTCTCTACATTTCAAATCCTTCTTGTTTTGGACGTTTTCAAAATACTGAGAATGAATTGATGGGTTCTGTTTGCTTTGCTTTGTTTGCTTGTTTTTTTGTTTTTTTTGTTTTTTTTTTCTTTTTAGCAAAATCCTTATTTTGTTTTTAGCTTGTTTGCTTGTTTTTTGTTTTGTTTTTTTTTTGTTTTGTTTTTTTAACAAAGCCCCTTCTAGGAGTTTTTATTTAAAGTTTTAAGGAAATATTAAAACCGGAAGTTTGATTTCTTGCTGTTCATCTAAACTTCAATTAAGTCGATATGTTTTTTTTTTGTTTTTTTTTGGTGCTTTTTTTAGCGACGTTATTTTTTTAAAATTTTTTTATTATTGTAATTTCAAGGAATAAAACCCACACCAAAAAATGTCTTTCGTTTTAAAACGAGGAAGAAATTGACAAGTGTTTAAGACAGAAATGAATTCCAAAATGTCAACATTGAATAAAAAAATTAAAAAAAAAACAATACAAAAAAAAGGTTCCTTCATTAAATGACGTAAAGGTCGCTAAAAAATGAACGACGTTTCAGAAATCAATTAATTTTAATTTATTGTCAAATAATCTCTCCACACTCGCCCCTTCCCTCCCATTCTCGCCCTCCTCTTCCTCTTTCCCCTCCTCCTCCTTCTCAATTGATCGGTAGGGCATACGGGTGGAGGTGTCATTATAATTGTCTCGGGGTCACACGCTGGTCACAGCGTTTCCGCGCAGGTGGTGACCAGCGCCTTTTACTGATATCAGTTCTTCTTCTGCTCCAGAAGGCCCCGCTCCAAATTTTGTTTTTGTGTTTAACGGCATATCAACCCTTTTAGGTCATTTTAATGCCGAGAACAATTACTTTTTTTGTAAACGTTATTTATAGACTCACATAGTTTTTTAATAACACAAGTTGCTCTATTTAATCCATAGCTGGAGGGAAGATGGGGATTCTTACCTTTCCCAAGGGTACTAGTCAACATGTCTACGTAGACGGAACAACTTGGATTCGAACCCACCTACTACGGTTCCGAAGTCTGATTGCCTATCCACTGAGCCACCTCGACCGCCCCCATTCCAATCAAAGATTTAAATAGAAAGAAATGATGGGTTTAATGGAAAAAAGTTTTCATAAGAAGTCCTGATGAAGACTGGTTTTAATCGAAACATTCAAATGTCGACATAAGTCACTTTAATTGAAACACACTATGTTTTTCTTCCTTCTTTGGCTTGAATTCGCAAACGAAAATCCTGTCTGCGTCCTGGTATGACCAACGATGGCCCACCACGGCCGTGTGGCCAGTGCCGACAAAGGTTCGTCTCTCGCCTTTGGTGGTATCTTAGGTCCAGACGAAACCGGCGCTGGTGACGAGCAGAGCATTTGCGAGCCAATGCGGGGAGGAGAGGAATGTGATCTATGCACAAAGGAAGGTTTATTTGAGTAGCATAGGGGGGTGCGCTTTTCCTTTTATGCTACTATCTTGATTGTAGAGGATAGACACCAATAACAATAGGGCAGTCCTAAACGACTGGCATCTTTCATCAATTTATCATATTTACTTGGTTGAGCACAAAACCAAGTTTGGAACAAGGCCATTTTTACGTGCTCTATATACCTGGGATTTTTTAATTCAGTGTTACCCTTTCCACAATATATATTTAAAAAGATTTTTAATGGTACAAATTTTATGATTGCAGAAAATGTGCATACTCTTTATGATATATAACGCCTACGTTAGAACTTAAAACCAACCGGTTTCTCCCCCCAAAAAAACTTATTAAGCTTAATTTTAGGGGATTTAAAGGTGAAAAATGTTGTTTAAAAAGAAAATAATACCGAAAGGAATAACTATTATATTTTACATGCTATTTAAACCTTTTAAATCATCTGAAAATAAATTAACTTCGGTGATCTGGCGGGAACCGGTGGCTCCAACTTGGTTTGACCGTACAACTGTGATTCCTAAGGATTTAAAAATTGAAAAATGGCGTGTAAAAACAAAAATAATTCTTTAAAGAATAACTATTATGTTTTTACATAATATTTTCATCTTTTAAATCTTCTGAAAATAAGGTTGATAAGTAGGGGATGAAACCGGTTGCCTCATGTTCTTATGATTTATCACACCTTCATTTTCTGCAATCATAAAATTTTCTACCATTTAAAATCTAGAAGATAAACAAAGAATAAAATGATATTTTCAGAAATATTCTAATATTCAACGTAAATACATTTGACAGATTTATTAACGTGAAAATAAAAGCTAAAAAAAAGTTCACTTTAAAATCTTAAAATTATCGAAACGACATAAAAAAAACATCTTGACATTTCGAATTGAAAAATCTTGGATTTAAAAACTGATTCAATCATCATTCAAAATACTTTAAAACTTAACAAGTAAGGTCAGATCACATTGGAGACACCCGGTCCTGCCAGGTTAAGCAACATAGAGCCTGTTCAGTTCTAAGATGCGTGACCACATAGGAATCATAGTGTTACGGTCAAATCCCATTTGACACACCCAGTCCTGTCAGTTAAGCAACGTAGGGCCTGTTCAATACTAAGATGGGTGACCACTTAGGAATCATAGCTGTACGGTCAAATCCCATTAGGGACACCGGTTCCGCCAGATCAGCGAAGTTAAGCAACTATTCAGTGCAAAGTTGGGTGACCCCTTAGGAATATCAAGTACCGTACGAGGCTGGTCGGCAGATCGTGGCATGACCAGTCAAATGAATAATTTGGTTTTAGTGTGTCCATGCTTATATTAATCTTTAGAGTGAGATTGCTTATATTTATAGTTAGAGTGCTCAATATCAGCGATAGAGCATGTATATTAGTTAAGCATAGGCATGGAGTCAACAGCCTTCGGTGACTGTCAGTTTCTCACCTGCGCCGTCATTATGATCGCGCAGGTTAGAAACTGACAGTCATCGAAGGCTGTTGACTCTGTGTGTACGCTTAACTGATATACGTATATATCATATTTTCTTGATAGAGCACCGAACCAAGTTAGACACATGGCCAATTTTATGTGCTCTATATACCTGGGCTTTTTAAATTCAGTGTTACCCTTCACCTAGATGAGTTGCCCTGCCGAGTTAACGAGCCCCATATATATATATATATATATATGTGTGTGTGTGTGTGTGTGTGTGTGTGTGTGTAGGAAATACCGAAGCACTTTTTTACCTGAATCAAGTCCATCCCCCCCCCAACATAATAAGAGTCCAATGTCAAAACTGGATTGAAAGGAAAGTAAAGTAGATGTTATTATCTCTAAACCTACGGCCTCGTTGTCTTTTAAGAGCATTAAAGATTAGATAATGGGGAAGTCCACTTGGCCTAGTGGATAGGCAGTCAGACTTCGGAATCGTAATGCAGGAGTTCAAATCCTCCACTTTCGTTCAAATTTGCACCAATACCCTTAGGAAAGTTCTGAATGTCCACATTCACTCCAGCTATGGGTTAAATAGTGAATATTGTCTTATTAAAAAAATAATAATTAGTATTATTTAGATTATTCAGACTTTTATTCTCATCTTTATTCTTATAGACATAATGTTTGTTTTTGTGTGTGAATTTCTCAGTTAAGACTTGATAATTAGTATTATTTAGATTATTCAGACTTTATTCTCATCTTTATTTGCATAGATACAATGTTTGGTTTATCTGTCTGAATCTCTTTTGTGTGAATTGACAATTAGTAGTTCATGAATTCTGAGCACTTTGGTGTTCAATTTCATGCTTTTGCCGAAATGCCCCCCCTCTTCTTCATCTACCCTACGCTTATATGAAGAGTCCTCGTCAATTAAAGGCTGGTTTTTCTATCTATTCCACTTAGGAGATATTGATTTGATTGGGTTAATCTATATTCAGTAAACTTAATTATGCCCACAGATGGAATTGAACCTATAACTCTAAGAATAAATTCTTGCTTTGAATTGATATAAACTTACTAGAAGTATTGCCCGTCTTCACCCGGCACTGGGGACTTGACAATATTTTTTTATCAAAACCGCTTCGTGTTTCAAAATGAATTATTTTTCTTAATTTTCAAAAACGCTTCTCCTTTATTTATTTACTTTTTTATTTTTAATTCAAAAACGGTTCTTCGTATCTTCTCATTGTTTAAAAAATACCTTTAAGCAAGAATCCCCACTTTTAAAATGTTGAAATGATTTATACGGTTAAGTTGCATTGGAGACACCGTTTTTCACCAGATCCCCGAAGTTAGGCAACATTGAGCCTGGCTAGTAGTTAGATGGGTGACTATTTGACTAGTGTTCACAGTTCAATTTCAGATTTTCTTCTGGAAATATAACGCCTACTTGATCTAGTCACACGCGTGCCCGTAAATTCAAAACTGGATGTGGAATCCGTTCAAACGCGACGATTAGAATTTTAATAGTATATTAGATAGATTTGTTTCTGGATTTTGTTATGTGAGACTTGATATGTCGTTAATTCTAGAAATATAAAAACAAATCTGAATTTTCTTCCTTTGGTTCATTAAATGGTTATTGAATAGAAATATTGTGAAGCAGGGGGCCTTTTTAGCCCCATCACCCTTTCCCCCCCCCACATAAGAAGGGTCCAGTGCCAAACTATATTCAGAGAAGGTGTTATTATCTCTCCGCCTACGGCCTCATTGTATTTTAAGGACCATTCAAGATAAGATAAAAACAAAAAAAACAAAAAAATACATTGATTAGAAATTCTTTTCCATTTTTTTATTCAATTTATTTTAGGTTTTATTAAAGTTTCTTGATTATTTTAGAATGGAATAAAATTATTTTTAGGGGAATTTTTCGGACAATTGTCCTCATCTTTATTTTTATATTTTTTTTAAATCACTACGTTTCGACCG
>JAUZSX010241935.1:0-15420 GCA_034780655.1 Idiosepius hallami
TAATATATATATATATATATATGTATATATACATACACAAACATATATACATGTATACATATATATATATATATATATGTATGTATGTGTGTGTACATGTGAGTATGTATATAAAATTTAAACTTAAAAGAGAGGTTATTGTTTTTGTTTATCGTGTCTTCATTTTGTTTAAAAAGTTTTAGCATAAAAAAAATAAAATAATACATATATACATTTTTTAATATCCATTGATAAAGTGAAAAACGAAAAGAATATATTCCTCAGGGCAATGCAGAACTATCAATATATATTTATATACAAGGTTGAGAGCACAAAAACGAGATAGGCACAATGCCAATTTAATGTGCTCAAGTTGCCGATTGCCCCATCACAGGCTTTAAATTGGATAGACTCTTTCAACCCCCCCCCAGCATTTAGCTTTTTTTTTCCGCCTTCAGACACCGGGTAATGAACCCTTGAAAAGGAGGAGGTGGTTTTGCTTGGAGGGTCAGCTCTCTGAGAGAGAGCCCATATACCCAACAGATCTTTAGAAGGCAATGCAGAAACGTTTAAGACAGGTGTGTGCAATAGAAAGACCTCGGGTCACAATCCACCCCACCAAGCCATTTAGCATGGCCAACACTGGTTTTTTTTTTTGTCCCAAACCATAAACACATTTTTTATCCTTTTTTTTAAAATCTGACAAGAAACTATCAATTATTATTTTTATTTTGAGACGAGGCATCTTAATAAAAGAATAAACTTTTTTATTCAGACTTCTGTCTTCATCTTGGTAATTTGATGTTTTTTTTTTTCCACTATTGTAGTACTGTAGACAAATACAGGTTCCTCAGAACAGAGATTTTCAAAATGTGGTTTTCAGACCACAGGCAGTCCGCAAGGATAAGATAGAGGGTGTGTAGATAAACTCATCACTTGAAATTCAAAGTATAATTTTTCAATGTCTGTATATTTATTTTTACTCATTATTGTTCCTAAATGGTTTATCTAAATCAGGGTTTTTAAACTGTGATAAGATAGAGAGTCCATAAATAAACTTTTAATAGGAAATTCAAAGTATAAATTTTCAATGTCTGTATATTTATTAATACTATATAGGTATAATAATATGCTTTTATTAAAGAATATTCTTGTTTATAGCCTTACTCATTATGGACTATTTTGTGATTTTACCAGTTCTTTGATTTCTGTGGTTATTATTACTAGTTACAGAATTAAAAGAAATGGTAAAAGTGCAAAATAGTCAAGTCTGTGACCAGAATATTCTTCAATAAAAGCATGTTGTCATAGCCCTAATTATTACTACTAATGTTCCTAAATAACAAAAGTTTGCATTTATCACCCATTATATGTCAATGCTTCGTATAGATAAAAGTTGTTTTATATACTCTCAAATTTCTTTTTATAGTGTTTTCCAAGGATAAAAGCTAACATATATAAAGGGGTCTGCAAGTGAAAAAGTTTGAAAACACCCATCTTAGAAAATGGCTATTTTTGACTCTGTATATTAAATAAATAATTATTAATTACTTTTATAATTAAGAAAACATTTTGTAAACTAATATTTTTTTATATTAATGGTAATCAATAAATCATTTTTTTTTACATATATTTTTTATCATTACTTTTATAAGTATTTTTAGGACTATTGTCCTCTTTAAATTACTTAAAAATACTTTTAAAATTGATCATACTTCATATCAAGGATTCCAAAAAATAATAAATATATTTTTGATGTTGAATTGTAACCCCTAGAAAACCGATATCACATTCCTCCCTGGCAACCTTTGGCAAAAGACACAAGAAGCACCAATATTTCAGCCTTCACCTTTGGACACTGACTTAGATAAAATTACCAACTAGTCACTTAAAGCCTTTCTATTAATGGGTTGTAATAGGGTTGAAATGTCCTTATGTCTAACTTTGCCTTAAGTTACTAAGGTCGATATATCAGCGACAAGGGTCGAAAGGGTTAATTTAATGTGTACATAATGGAAACAAATTTTTAGTGTGGCAAATTTTTTATAATTTTGTTGATTAAATAAAACATTTTTATTACATATAAATATTTTTTTATCATTTAAACACTAAATATATTGTTGCATTGTAATAGTTTTAGTGTCGCCTTCCTGAATGTCTGAAGGCCAACTGACAAAATAAAAAAAAAATGTTGCACACTCCTGGTCTAAGAAAAGATAAACACAGCAATTTTTAGGGTCTTCCAACCAAATGATTTCTCAGTGAATCTTGTTTTTTTAGTTTGAAATCTTAATATTTGGGGGGGGGGGAAGGTCCAAGAATATTGGTCAGTTTGCATATCGTTTCAAATGATTACGAATTATTGTAGAAAATGGTTGTCGTTGTTTAAATTTTTGCTTGACACAAAACAAAAAAAGAAAAAAAAATTTATTTACAATTTGAATTGTCATTGATTTTTAGAATGAAAAAAACATTTTTCTTCATTTTGAAAATATCAAAAAATAATTTTATAGACATTATTGGATAAGATGGGGAGAAAAAGGGGCAAGATTGCAGTTTGAAAGCAAAAATAGCCTTGACTCCAATTTCGAATAAACGGAACATTTTCTCTAATCACCATTGTTGTTACCATAGAAACAACAGATAAAAAATTGATTTGCTTGTTTTAAATTTTTTTTTTTTAAGTTTTGAAAAAGAAATTCTGCTTATTTAAAAACTCAAAATTGTTGTTTCATGTTTAAATTTTTAAAAAAATTATTTTTTAAATTGTTTTCTTGTTTAAAATTTAAAAAAATAGGTTTTATTTTTTATATAAGTTTTGCTTATTTAAAACTGTTCAGTTCTGGATACCCATATTGTTTATTGTAACATAATGGTGATTAGGGAAAATGTTCCGTTTATTTTTTTGCTTTAAACTGCAATCTTGCCAAAAAAGGTGTTCCTGTTCCAGTCATTCTCAAAGTTTAAATTATTCAAATCTTCTATTATTATTGCTATTGTTATTATTATTATCAACATTACTACTACTATTATTATGATATTAATTATAATAGATAATTATTTGTTTCTTGTTTTTTTTAGTTTGTGTTTTAATTTGCATGTTATTTTTTATTATTTTTGTATGTTGTTTTGTTATTCTTATTTTTTTTGTGAATTGTTTTTAAAATCATTTTTTAAAAATTTATTTCTAATTTGTTTGTTATTTTTTGGAGTTATTTTTTATTTGTATGTTATTTTTTTTTTGTTATTTTTTAATATATTTTTTATATTCATTTTTATTTGTAATATACAATATTTGTATGCTGCTTTTTTAATTAATTTTTCTTTATTTAAATGTTTTTTGAATTAATTTTTTTCATTTGTGTTGTTTTTTATTAACTTTTTCATTAATAGTTTTTTTTATATTTTTAAAGAAATAGTATATTGTTGCCTTTTATTTATTTTTTTAATATGTATATTTTGTTTTTTTATTAATTTGTATATTTTATCAAGGTATGAAGATTAGAAATGATAGCATGAAGTCAATGGAGGAATAAACCTCAGATCTTCAGATTGCCTAAATTATTTTTGTTTTAAAAGTGTATTGATGTACATCTATTTACTTACTTTAGGGCTGTGACATTATGCTTTTATTAAAGAATATGCTTGACTCAACTCCAGTTATTAGGGCTAAGTAAAGAATAAATGCTAAAATCGCAAATTAGTCAAGTCTGTGACAAGAATAATCTTTAATAAAAACATATTATCACAGTTGTTAAGAGAATTTATCATTGTATTTTAAAGTTTAGGGTTTCAAATTGTCTCTTTGTCAATTTTATTTTATATTAAAAAAAAAAGGTTTTTAAGAGGAATTACGATTGTGTAAGTTTGAAAACAATATCATTTTATTAAAATAGTAATAGTTTGGATTTCTGCAAGTTTTGTCAGTTATTATTACTAAACTGTAGAATTTCTGAAACAAAACATAGTAAAAAAAAAAAAACAAACAAACTAGTCACAAAAATCCATGCAAAAAAAAAGATAGAAAAAAAATGGAATAGAAAAAATAAATAGAAAAAAAATAAACAGAAATTAAACCAAAAAAAAAAAAAGAAAAGATGAAAGAAGAAAAAAAAAGATAAAAATTAAATTTAAAAAAATTAAAAAGAATCACAAAAGGGGGAAAAATTAATAAAAAAGAAAAAAAAAAATAGAAAAAAACAACAAAAAAAAATTAAGAAAAATTTTTTAGAAATTAATAAAGGAAAATTTTTTTTAAATAAGAAAAAAAAACAAGAAAAAAAAGCAATTAAAAAAGAAAAAAATTAAGAAAGAAATATTAGAAAATAATAACAAAAACAAAGAAATATTTTTAAATAAAAAAAAAATTAGCAAATAAAAAAAAAGTTAATACACAATCACTATTTAAAGCTACTTAATTTATGCATTAAAATAATCATTAATTTAGAATACAAAGTAATTAATTAAAGAATTAGTTAAATTAAACTAATTAAAAAAACAGAAAGACACATAATTTTTTCTGAATATTTATTTCTTTCATATGATTTATTGTTTAGTTATTTAACTTTAAAGAAAAGGAACATCTGAAAAAAAAAAATCCGACTAATTTTATTTTAGTCGAAAAAGGCTTGAAGATCTGATCAGATTTCATCTGTTATTATTCACGTCTGATAAAAACAGACCATTATATTGATGGAACTTTTATTAACCCCTTAATCACCAGCAATTGTGCTTTTGTAAATAATTTTAAGTCTACGTTTTTTGCATAGTATTAATAACTAGCAATTGTTCTTTTGTTTTAAAGTTTTTTTAAAATGTTTTTTGCATAGTATTAATAACTAGCAATTGTTCTAGTAAAAAATGTTTTGTTTTTAACTTGATTTTTTCATTTAGTATTATTAATACTAATTAAGAAAGGATGAGAGAATCTCTTAAGGATCAGGTTTTCTGTTTTGTTTCTAACTAAATTTTTTAATATGTTGATTGTATAATAGTATTAACCAGTTCTAGTAAAACTGTTTTTTTCCCAATTAAGTTTTTTAAATGTGTTTATTATTGTATAGTAATATTAATGCTAATTTAGAAAGGTTAAGATAAACAGCTATTTTATTTGTAAAAAATGTTTTGTTTCTAGCGACCTTTTTTAATGTGTCAATTGTATAGTATTTTTAATGCTGATTGAGAAACAAGTTTTTTTGATAAAAATATTTTATTTTAAGCAAAACTTTTTAACATTTATTGTATAGCATTATGAACACTGATAAAGAAAGGAAAAAAGAACTCGGTTTTTGGTGCTATTTGAAGAGTTAATTATGGACAAATATCTTGCCTTTGGTTTTAAAATATAATTTAAAAGTTTAACAGTTATTGCTGGTTAAGACGTGAATGTATTTTCTTAAAAATATTTAAAAAAACTAAATTTGATGTATTTTTATAGCATAACTAAATAGCTTTCTTAATAAGAATCCTTTTAACTCCTACCAACAGGATTTCTGATAACTTTTTTAAAAATATGTTTATCAAATTATATTACATTTACTTGGTAAGCAACACCAACCAAGTTTGGCACAAGGCCATTTTTAAGATGAATGCAATATTTTTGACTGGGATTTGAACTCGCGTATTATAAATTACATTGTTAAATGCTGATTGAGAAAAGCTGAGAGAATTCTTTTTGGGATTATTTGAAAAATTGATTTTAGACAAAATATATCAATTTTAAAATATAATTAGGATGAAACAGCATTGCTGGTCAAGGGGTTAAGTCCCAGAAAAAAGGCAAACTTCTTGGCAGGGTCACTTAATTTATTGCCTCTCTCCTCCCCATACAAAAAGAAAAAGAAAAAAAAAAAGAGGCCATGAGTAAAATAATTTTAAAGGTATTAAAGTAAAAAAAAAAAAGGTTGAAAAAAAAATTTTTTTTTTCATTTTTTTTTTTTTTTGATTGATTAAAAAAAAAAATTTTAAAAAATGGAAGATAAACCCTTAAACATTTCAATCTCTGATCAATGTCTGGTCATAATGAAAAATTTTTATATTCCCTTCGTCTCCACCAATAATTTATTTTGTTGCTTTCAAACTAGAAAATTTCTTTTATTATAAACCTTAACCCTTTAAACCCTAAAAGAACTGTTATTACAGCCCTGGCAACCTTAAGCAAAACAAGACTCACACAGATATTTCAATATTTTGGCCTTATCCTTTGGACACTGACTTAGAAAAAATTACTAATTAGTCACTCAAAGCCTTTTTATTAAAGGGTCATAATAGGGTTGAAATGTCGGTTTGTCTATTTTTGCCTTAAGTTACTAAGGCCGATATATTGGCCCATTAGGGTCAAAAGGGTTAAAGTTTTTTTTTTGTGAAGGTGTTTTGTTTTTTGAATAATTGAAATCAATTCTCTAGAAATTAAAAAAAAATATTTTTCATCAAATATTAAAATAAATTGTAAGTTTTTTTGGTAGTTTGTTTTTTCCCACTTTTTTAGGAGAATAAAAAATTCATTTTACATTTGAAAATAGTCATTTAAAAATGACCAAGTTGGAGTGTACTGAGTCAATCAGACAGCATAAACACAAACCAGTGTAGAAAAAAAATATGTGCCACAAAAAAATGTATTTGAAAGAGAAAAATATTATAGATTGAAAAATGTACCATTCAAATAATGTTTAAGTATCAACTACTTTCAATTAGTTAGACAGAAAACAATGAAGTTAAGTTTCATACACCCTCGGTAACATATTCTCAACTTTTCCAAAATATACAAATATATATAAAGTCTTGAGTCCAGAATACTCTTTATAGATATACAGTAAATCTGGGTTTAACACTAGTTTACTATATAATAAATTTGCAGATACGATAATTAATAATTAACATAATTTTTTTAAAATCTAGGATAAAAAAAATGAATGAAACTTAAAATTCCTGCCAAACCTAAAAACTTTAATTTCAGTTTAAATTAACCCAAAAAAGACACAAAAAATCACCAATGGTTAGATAATGTAGTTATAGCTCCAAAATATAACTGACTGATACCTTTAACCTATCATCTTAATAAACATTATTTTTATTATCTATATTATATGATGCTTCAGAAGAACTATAATTTATTAATTTCAGTTTATATTTTGTTGTTTATAAAATAAAAAAAGATCAAATTTGAAAAAAAATTATAATTTAAGGAAAAACATATCTTTTTTTCGTAATGGATGCTAGTATTTAAGAAAAGTTGCTAATCTGAATATTAATTTTATTGGGGACTTTTGTCTCCATCTTGGAAGTTTTTTTGTTTTTTTTCTCACCATGTTTCGACTAATGTTGGCCAAAACGTAGTAAAAAAAACCAACAAAAATTACAAAGAGTCTGCAATAAAATTAATACTCAGATTATGAAGCCCTATTTCAAAACAAAAAAAATATAATTGCAAAAGTTGTTAAAACAAAAAAAAATCACCTATTATAATAAACAGGCAATTACAAATGTAAAAATAAATGAAAATCTGTTATCTAACAGAAATGAATGACGAATTGATATTAAAGTAAGTATAACAATGTTCTTGTTGTTCTATAATTTTTTTTAGAGGGGGGAAGGGTAATACATTCATAACTTTTCCAGTTTGTTAACTTTTTTTTTTATTGATTTTCTGTCAGAGCCATAAAATATTCCAATCTAATGCATGTAAAAATGAGTTCGGTTTTCACAAATTTTATTTTATTATAGTTTTTTTCGTGCAAAAAAATTCTATTGTAAAACATGGATTTACTGTACTTTATTATTATTTACATAATACCAATCCAGTCAAAATAAGCTATAAATATATATATATATATAATATATATACATACACACATATGTACATATATATATATATATATATATACATTTAAATTTGTTATAAGACCCATATTAAGAGATATACTTCTGATGATCCTGATGGTGAAATCCAGGTAGAGACTACTATCCAACATTTATATACATACATACATATATATATATGTATGTATATACACACACACACACATATATATCTTCCAGTTGTTAAATCCTGAGGTTATATATTTAAAATAAAAAGGTCAGTTGCTATATATTTTGTAAAATTATTAGAAAATTTGTATGCCCAAAAAGTCTGTTATTTTTTTAATGTTATTTTTAAAGCCCACTCAAGATCTTTTTGTATTCTTATATTCTTAAAATCCCATATTTGATGTAATGAAAATCTTTATGTCAATTTGTATGAAGCCTCCAAAAAGAGGATTACTTACATTCTTGCTTGTATTGTAGGTCTTCAAATGGAGGATCAAGCAGAACCTTGCTGACATCTGTTGCTTTTTTTTTCTACAGTAAAGGAAAACAAAAAGACTCCAGAATCCAGCAGAAAGATATGCCATCTCAACGAGGAGAATGATGTTATAAAACAAGTGAGACAGAAATGGTTTGCTTGATTCAGAAAAAAGGAAATTTTTCATTAAGAGATACTCCCAGCTCAAAGTTAATCGACAGAGACTGAGTGAAAGCCATAGTTGAACAACGAAACAATGGTAATTATTTTATTGATTAAATACATTTTTTAAATACTCATTTTGGTTTTAATAACTTCTAATTTATTATTTTTATTTTTTTATTTTGAGATGAGGCATCATAATATAAGAATTATCTTTTTTATTCAGACTTCTGTCCGAATCTTGGTAATTTCATGTTTTGTTTTTTTACACAACTGAGGTTACAGTTAAAATACCTGAAGACAGCCTGAGGGAAACTAGGCCGAAGCGTAGTGTAAAAAAAATCAAATTACCAAGACGTGGACAGAAGTCTGAATAAAAAAGTTAACTTTTAATTTGTTTGTTTGTGTTGTGTTTAACTGCATACCAACCTTTTTTAATGCCAAGAACAATTACTTACAATAAACATTATTTTTATACACACATAGTTTTTTTTTAATAACACAAGTTACACTATTTAATTCATAGCAGGAGGGAATATGGAGATTTATATTTTTTCCCAAGGGTATTAATCGATATTTCAATGTAGTCAGAACAACTTGGATTCAAATGCGCATATTATGGTTCCGAAGTCCGATTGCCTATCCACAGGGCCACGTTGACTGCCCCAACAACTTTTAAAAAAATAGACAAACTTTTAGGCCAACCCAATAGAAAATAATTCTTGTAAATTTCTTTGGTTTTATTTTTCCATTTAACAAAAAAAAATTCATTTGAAAAATCAGGAATAAAAGGAATTTTTTTTTTCAAAAATATTTCTAAAAAATAGCAACATTTTGATATTTGATATTTAAACATTTCTGTATAAAACCCATTTGTGCTTGGTATGTCTGTATTCTCTTGTTTTTCAAATATTTATTTTCCATTATTCTTACGTCTATTTTAACTATATTAACATTCGATTATTTTTTTCAAATATTTATTTTCCATTATTCCTATGTATAATTTAACTATATTCACATTCAATTTTTTTTTCCAAATATTTATTTTTTGTTTTACATCATCAAAATTTATTTTCTATCATTCTTAGGCCTAATTTAATTATTTCCGCATTGTTTTTTCAAATATTTATTTCTGTTTCACAAAAGTAAGTCAGTATCATTTTTTGAAATTCTTCCATTCTTAAGAATTTTATTTTAATGTCTTGAAACTGCATTTAGGTAGTTTGGCCATTTTTCTTTTTTTTTAAATGGATTTATATTATATGTATCTTACTGTAATTATTATCATTATTGTTATTACCACTAAAAAATACACACACAAATACCTAATGGTTAAATATTTTATATATCTTTTTCTTAAAATCATTTAAAAAGAGAAGAATGTTACTCAAAGAAATCAAAATCCTATTATTCACCTACTTTGCTTCTAAAAAACCTAAATTAATTCCATGGAATTTTAAAAGTAAAATATCTTAATATAAAGTTTATAGACATGTCCACTAATATAAAAAAAACTAATTTTATAAAGGTCTAATACCTTTTACCACCTTCCAACACCAAACCAAACTGCTGAACATTTGAACCTTTCAACTCCTCCAAATAATCCCAAATTTAGGGGTTGTTTTATAAAACAATATTAAAATCTTATGGCATTTTTATTATCATATATTTCTTTATATAAGTTGACCTTTTAACCCATAAAATCAAGAGACATCTTTTAGAATAGTAACCAAAAAAAAAAAAACTTTTAAATCTTATGGTATTTTAATTACCATATATTTCTTTATATAGGTTGACTTTTTAACCCCTTAAAACCTTTCAAAATCATGGGACATCTTTTAAAAAAACAAACCTTTAAATCTTATGGCAATTTAATTACCATTTATTTTTATGTATAAGTCGACCTTTTAACCCCTTAAAATCACCCAAAATCAAGAGACATCTTTTAGAACAGTAACAAAAAACAAACCTTTAAATCTGATGGCAATTTAATTACCATTTATTTTTATGTATAAGTCGACTTTTTAACCCCTTAAAACCACTCAAAATTCAGGGACATCTTTTAAAAAGCAAACCTTTAAATCTTATAGCATTTTAATTACCATATATTTGGGTGTATCTGTCAATCTTTTAACCCCCTACTCCAAATTGAGGGTTGTCACCATTTTTTTTTTATAACAGTAGCCAAAAGTAAAGCTTAACACTACTTAAAATTTACTTAGATTACTTACTGGTTTTTATTTTTCAATTTATAGATTGCTCAATAGTTTTACCTATTTTGAAAAGAGTGAAAAGCAGTGAATAATGCAACCCAAAATTTAAAAGTTATTTTAATGGACTTCCTAGCAATTAAATTCTTTAACTTGTAGATTCAAAATATTTTCACTAGATTGGAAGGAGAAAAAGTTGTAGAGACAGTAACATTAACACTGATTTACAAAGTAATTTAGGCAAGCATAAAAACACCTGACTTTTTTTTTTACCTAATTTGAAGGTGCTGAATTCAAATTTAAAATCTGCTTTTACCTATCACCTCTAGTTTTTTAGATATGCACATTGTGCATTTTGAGCATATTTGGTACATAAAGGTATATATGCATTTATGGTTAATTCTAATGTGATATTTATAGTTTATTTTTTAGTTAATATGCACTAAACTTACATTAATCAAATATTTTGATTTCAAAGAGTGACTTTGTAACAATTTATTTTTAAATAAATATACTTTTATTAAGGCTATAATGATGCATTAAGTTTATCATTTTTTTCGGAGCTTTAACTCCATTATCAAACTAGTGACTTTTTTTTTGATAAATTGTAGTTCTTCTGAAGCATCTTAGGATTATTGGTAATTAATATAAGTTTTATTAAGGCTATAATGATGCATTAAAGTTATCATTCAGTAATATTTCAGAGCTATAACTCCATTTTCAAACTAGTGGTCTTTTTTCGAATTTGTCTTTATGGGTTATTTTGTTATATTCATTGCTATTTTCACGGTTATTATTGTTTTTTTTTTTTTGTTTTTTTTAAATATACGTCTTTTTCCTCTAATTTCATGCTTTTAATTTTAACTAATATTTTTTGTTTGCAAGCTTTGCTTTAAACCTGAACGAAATTTTAAACAATTACTGTTGTGCCGAGAAGTTTAATTCATGTTTAAATCCCAATGAAAAGGTTAAGTACAGTAAACCCTTGTAGATAGCCTACCCTTTTAACTTGGAATTCTCCTACCTGACCACATTTTTTAGAAAAACCCTACCTGCTATGACATACACTTTAGATACTAAAAGCTTTGTTAAAATGTGACTCATAACTAGCCAAATATAATTATTTCCTTTTATCAAACAACTTTTGAAAAGTGTTTTAGCCATAGTATAGCCATTAAAAGAAGGTAAAATAGGTAAATTTCACTCCTATATCTAAAAAAAATACTAACACACTGCAGTTTGGTAATTTAGGGCTTGTGTGAATGTTCTGTGCTCTATCAAAGATTTTTAACATCATTTTTTCTATATACACAATGAAGAACTTGATGAAATAACAGAATTAAAGTGAATCTTGAATAATATTTAATAACAGTAACCCTTGAACCATTATGAAAAGTTTTCTTTATTCCTTTCTCATGCTACGTCTAACCTACAATCTCCCTAGTCTCAAGTTTGTCATCGTATTAGGTTTTACTGTATCATTTTTTCTTTTGTTTAAAGTACAGGACTATAATTAAATCATTATCTTTTTAACTTAAAATAAAACATGGATAATTAGACAGGATATTAGCTGAAATAGAAAGATAATTAGATGCGGAAGATGAGAATGATAGTCAAAAGACTGTTATGGGATCTGAACCACCCACTATTGGACTCTTCCATACACATGATATATAAAGAGTGGAACTCTCTGGAGTGATCAGATGATTAGCAGTAAACAGCTCACTTGTCTCTCTCTCTTCATATGTAACTTTTTACTCAATATATTTCCTACTATAACTAAAACAGAGTTATGACTTATTCCTGAACTGACAAACACATAACTGAATGTGAATATAAATTTGAAATAGTGTATGGAATATGCATAAAAAAAACACGAGGATGGGGGTTTATTCACAAAACAATGACACATGTTTCAAAAATTGAAATTAATGTTGCAGAAATATCCTGTTTCTGTCAGCTTTTTATGAATAAATCTTCATCCTAGTGTTTTTTTTACAAAAATACTTTACTCTGTTTTTTTTTTTTTTTTTTACTCTCTCTGAAATAATTTCTAGTGTTTTTTTTAAAATCTCCATTTTGATGTTTTTCACATATTCTTTACTCTGTTTGATTTTTATAATTATTCTATTTGAAACATTCATCTCATCCTTAAATATATTCTTTATTCCATTTTGATTTTTATAGATATTCAGTGTGAAACATTCATCTCATCCTTAAATATATTCTTTATTCCATTTTGATTTTTATAGATATTCTGTGTGAAACATCCATCTCATTCTTAAATAAATTCTTTATTCTGTTTTAATTTTTATACATATTATACCTGAAACATTGATTACACCCTAAAATATAGTCTTTACTTTGATTTATATAGATATTTCATGTGAAATATACATCTCATCCTTAAAAAACTGAAGATTATAAAGTTTTGTTTTAATTTAACAAATAATCATCATCAAATAAGAAAAAAAAGTTTTTTAATTGATAGTTGGTGAGTCTGAGAGTAATTTTCTTCTAAAATAATTCAATTCAATGAAAAAGAAATAAGTGTGAGTTTTATGGAATTCCATCACAATTTGCTTTGCAGGGAAAGCATTGATCAAATCATACAATTTGAAACTGAGTCTTGTTACTTCTTTAATACTTTGAACCCTGAAGAAGCGCTGTATCGGCCCTGGCAACTTAAGGTAAAAGAAGACACACACACGCAACAATGTTTCAACCTTCAACTTTGGACCCTGACTTAGCAATATTGCCAAGTAGTCACTCAGAGCCAATCTATTAAAGGGTTGAAATGTCAGTGTGTTTTTTTTTTTGCCTTCGGTAAATAAGGCCAATATATCGGCCCTGTTGACTTAAGGCAAAAGAAGACACACACACAATGATATTTGGACCCTGACTTAGCAATATTGCCAAGTACACTCAGAGCCAATCTATTAAAGGGTTGAAATGTCAGTGTGTTTTTGCCTTTGGTTACTAAGGCCGATATATCGGCCCTTTAGGATCCAAAGGGTTAATCTAAGGTTCAATTATTTATTTATTTGAATAGTAATTTTTTTTTTTTTTTTTAATTAAAATTATAATTTAGTTTTAAGTTCATGACCGGAAGATTTTTATGACGTCCTTTATATGCTGTCTGCAAATGGGACAGAGAGCACCACGGTCTTTTTTCACAGCCATAGCACAGTCAAAACACATGCACATATGACCACAGGTGTATAGAACACAGTTTATAGGACGTTCATAGCAGACGTTGCATTCATTGCTTTCGTTGTCTGCGATTGGGTTTGTGTTGTCGCTCGATGCCGACATGATAGAGGGACCGAGGCCAGAGTCAAAACTCGAAGAGGGGTAAAAGATGTGAGGGTTGTTGTGCTGACTCCCTCGACTGAAGTGGAGTGGAGCTATTGGCGGGCTAGAGAATATCTTTGTGGAGGCTTGCTGCTGTGGTTGTTGCTGCTGCTGTTGTTGTTGTTGTTGGTGATGCACGTGAACTCCTCCTCCTGCTCCGTTTGACAACGAGGATGCCGAAGATAAAGAAGTGGGGTGAAATGATGAGGAAGGCATACTCAGACTCCGCAGCACAAGTGTAGACATAGCTGTTGAGGATGAAGATGATGATGATGGTGTTGATGAATTGTTGTTGTTGTTGTTTGTGGGAACCGTAGGGCTCACGTGGTACTGAGTAGGAGTTGAGGGTGTTGTACATTGGCGTGGAGGAAGAGCTACAGTGAGGCCACTACTATTTCCAACATAGGCAGAAGCTGGCCGTAAGCGTCTAATTTGAGATGGATGGGCAGAACCTAGAAAATAAATTGTTTTTGAAAAACTTCATGATAAAACGATTTTGTTCATGAAAACATTTCTTCATGGAACAAAAATGTTTAAAAAACAAAATGTTTTCATCAAATCAAACTTCATAATGCGAAATGTTTTTGTAATGCTTCATCAAAAAACAAATGTTTTTATAAAACTTCATTAAAAATCAAAATGTATTTACATAAGATCATCAAAAAACAAATAAAATTGCATTAAAAAAAGCTCATAAATTAAAGATTCATGCTGAATCTTCTGTTAGTGGATATCAATAAGATGATGCACCCTTGGATACTGCAAGGTGCACATGATTTCCCTTTTAGGATAAAAACCTGGGCAAAGTTATCTGGAAATCCAACTTGAGCACAAGCAGTAGGGCCCCACTTTACCACATTGTCAATTGATCAGAAGGGAGGGCCTCCTCCTTTTAAGAGGTGAGCCTGGATAATGTGTTGGATTGTGAGGTTACTAACAATGAACCTATCTTATGCTGGAATCTGCATTTTGTCTTTATTATATAAACTGGGCAGCTAGGGTGGAGCATTGGTAAAAGCTTGGACTCTGGAATTGTATTATGCGAGTTCAACTCCCAGTCAAAACCATAACATTCATCTTTAGCTGCTTTGGGCAGATGGGGCTCATTAACATGGGAGAGCACTTCATCTAGGTGAAGGGAAACACTGAATGCAAAAAGCCCAGGTATACAGAGCATGTAAAAATGGCCTTGTGCCTAACTTCGGTTGGTGCCCGACCAAGTCATTATATCTTCATCTAGTTGAAGGGCAACACTGAATGCAAAAAGCCCAGGTATACAGAGCATGTAAAAATGGCCTTGTGCCTAACTTCGGTTGGTGCCCGACCAAGTCATTATATCTTCATCTAGTTGAAGGGCAACACTGAATGCAAAAAGCCCAGGTATACAGAGCATGTAAAAATGGCCTTGTGCCTAACTTCGGTTGGTGCCCGACC
>JAUZSX010242044.1:0-15419 GCA_034780655.1 Idiosepius hallami
ATTATTATTATTATTCATTATTGTTATTATTATTCATTATTATTATTACTATTATTATTATTATTATTATTATTATTATTCATTATTGTTATTATTATTCATTATTATTATTACTATTATTATTATTATTATTATTATTATTATTCATTATTGTTATTATTATTCATTATTATTATTACTATTATTATTATTATTATTATTATTATTCATTATTGTTATTATTATTCATTATTATTATTATTCATTATTATCATTATTATTGTTATTATTATTATTATTTTCTTACGAGTTATTATTTTTACTATAATTATTATTATTATAATTTTTGTTGTTATTATTATTTTTTTAAATTTTTTATTATAAAATAGAACAATATCATTAGATATTCCATTTTTTGTTTTGTTTTTCTAACGAGTTATTCACAGTCATGCTGAGACGATCAACATCATCTTTAAAAAAAAAAAAAGATACATAAGATTTTGTTTATTAGCTTATTTAAAGCAACGGGACTCCAATCATAAGAAGAAGCGTTTGGAAAAATGTATTTCATAACCTATTGACCAGAATATTTAGGTGTGCTCAGAGTATCGATGTTTTCAAAAGGTTTTAGCAACATGGATAAAATATGTGGCTTGAAAAGAAAAAAACACATAAGAAAAAGACGATACGTATTTAGCAAAAATGAGTTGAATACTGTTGTGGGTAATCTCCCCTCACTTTCACTGGAAGATAGACTCGCCCGGCAGCCATATTAACGGCATACGAGTCACCACGTGGTAGAAGGCTAATCGGCATTATTGACTACCTACTGTACTCATTCCTTTCTGTGTAATTGTTCTATCTACTATTTTCACCTGCTCGTGTCCCTTACTTGATTGCTTACCACTCGGCACCACAACAAATACAATTGGTCTTATTGAATTGCTACACAGTAGGGGTTATCAAAAGGCATTATTAGTTCATCATTTACCTACCTTGAGAAACCTGCTATATAAAATATAGTTATTTAAGCCGTATATAAACAGAGGAAGCATTCTCCCATTCTGCCCATTTCTCAGTAACCCCCTCTCGACATTACCGGCGGAACTCCAAAGGAAAGCAGGGCAGTACGTTTGACACCAGGTTGGCTGCAGGAGCTACCGGAACGAGCTGTGTGCAGTTTCGGACCGCCTTAAGGACTAACACCGGATTTTCTTTCAGGGTTTTTACTCCTTAGCCTTTCCTAAACTCAGGTAATCCACAAGGCAGTGGAGGTTTGTACTTCAGAGTTTTCCTTCTCCTAGATGCCTGTCTTCCCAAAGACTAAGGGTGCATCTACCCAGTGGGTTTTAATAGCGCCCCCATATACTAACTTGGGTATTTTCTTGCCCGGTGCTAGATCCAGAACCTGGTATTCGTAAATGGTCACCCATCAACTACTGACCAGACTTGACGTTGCTTAACTTTGTTGATCCAGCGGGAACCTGTGTCTTATCGCGACATGACCATATATGTTTCTTCCTAGATAATAAGGCTTTCCTAATTATCTTAGTGGCAAATAAAATAAAATAAAATAAAAGCCGTAAAATACTTCTAGTGCTTTATAATTTATTTTTTTTTGTACACGCGTAACTAGAGGGAATATAATATTTACATGGTCGGGCACCAACCCTTCTCTTTTACTTTCTCTCTCTCTCTCTCTCTCTCTCTCTCTCTCTCTCTCTCTCTCTCTCTTTCTGTGTGTGTCTATCTCTCTATTCCACTCTCTCTCTCTCTATCTTTCTCTCCCACTTTCTCTCTCGCTTTCTCTCTCTCCCTATCGCTCTCTCTCTTTCTCTCTCTCTCTTTCTGTGTGTGTGTCTCTCTATTCCCCTCTCTCTCTATATATATATATATATATCTCTATCTTTCTGTGTGTGTGTGTGTCTCTCTCTATTCCTCTCTCTCCCTCTCTTTCTGTATGTGTCTCTCTCTCACTATCTCTCTTCCTCTCTCTCTCTATCTCTCTCTCTCTTTTTGTGTGTGTGTCTCTATTTCTCTCTCTCTCTGTCTCTCTCTCTCTATCTCTCTCTTTCTTTCTGTGTGTGTGTCTCTCTATTACTCTCTCTCTCTCTCTCTCTCTCAATCTCTCTCTCTTTCTGTGTGTCTGTCTCTCTATTCCTCTCTCTCTCTCTCTCTCTCTCTCTCTATCTTTCTGTGTGTGTATCTCTGTCTATTCCTCTCTCTCCCTCTCTTTCTGTGTGTGTGTCTCTCTCTCACTATCTCTCTTCCTCTCTATATGTATATATCTCTCTCTTTCTGTGTGTGTGTCTCTCTATTCCTCTCTCTCTCTCTCTGTCTCTCTCTATCTCTCTCTCTCTTTCTGTGTGTGTGTCTTTCTATTCCTTTCTCTCTCTCTCTCAAACCTTCCCACAAGCAAGCAAGAAACAAACATTGATATAAAAAAAAATTGTTATCCGTTTTGTATTTTTTTTCCACAAAAAATTTTAAAAAAACACCAAAAAAGAAAAAACACTATTTCTTATTAAATGTTAACATCAACAACAGTAATATATATATATATGTGTGTGTGTGTGTGTGTGTTGATTATGAAAAAAATATATATATAAACATATAAATATATATATGCATATATTTATATATATAAAAAATATTTATATATAAATATATATATAAATATATATATATATATATACTATATGTACTTGGTGAGCATCCCCAAGTTTGGCACAAGGACATTTTTACGTGCTCTTTATATTTGGTGTTACCCTTCACCTAGATGAGCTGCTCTACCGAGCTAACGAGCCACATCCGCCCGAGGCTGCTAAAGTGAAAGTACTGGTTTTGACTAGGATTTGAACTCGCGTAATACCATTCCAGAGCCCGAGCTTTTACTAATGCTCCAGCGTCGCTAAATATATATATATATTTTTTTTCTTATTCTTGTTTATATAAATTAAATATTTCGTGCAGTTTCCCGCGAAATTTTTTTCCCGCGAATTTTTTTTTTTTCAATGAGAAAAAGGACGAAAAAAAATCCCAATCACTATGATGCACGATAACAACCCAAACGAGAGTCAATGGAGACCGAAAACGTTCGGTAAACTGGGTGATTTTATACGAACTCTAGACCCCATAATAAAAGATCTTGTAAGAAAACAAGAAAAAAAACCAACGAAAGATCACAAAAAATAGAATATATATATGATATGTACTTTGTGCACTCCAAGTTTGGCTCAAGGCTATTTTATGTGCTCTTACCCGGTGTTACCCTTCACTTAGATTAACTGCTCTCCCGAGCTAACGAGCCCCATCTGCCCGAGGCAGTGAAAATAATGGTTTTGTAATCAATTGAGGTTGTCTAATTTGACACTTTATAATTATTATATATTTTTTATGAGAAAAGCTGACAAGTCCTCTGCTCAACCCCCAACTAGCAGGACCTTTTTTTGGCTTTTGTAATGAGTGTTGCCCTTCACCTAGATGAGATACTCTACCTAGTAAACAACCCCTATCTGCCCAAGAACTAAAAATATAATAATAGTACAAAATTTTATAACCAAAATGAGTTTTTAAGGTTTTAGTATGTTTTTATGTGATTAAATAATACTATATTTTATCGTTTTTTTCAAAAACTGTATCATCAGTTTTACACCCTATGAAAATAAAATAAGTTGAATATGATTAGATCCTTGATTGTAGTTCCACGAAAATGAATATTTTTAGGGCTTTTTTAACCTCAACAGATTATTAAATCTTATGACCGCTCCGGGCAGCAAAAACTGTTGCTACGCCACTCGACCAATACATTTTTTTGCTTCACAGCATATCAACTTTTTTAGGTTATTTAATGCCGATAACAATCACTTTTTGATAGAAGTTCTTTCTTGTCCACATATCGTTTTTGGAATAACAAAATGTGCACAATTTAATCCATATCAACCTTTTTAGGTCATTTAATGCCAAGAAAAATCATTTTTTTGACAAACGTTCTTTTTTTGTCCACACATGATTTTTTTTAATAAAACAGTGTGCACTATTTAATCCATAGCAACCTTTTTAGGTCATTTAATGCCAAGAAAAATCATTTTTTTGACAAACATTCTTTTTTTGTCCACACATGATTTTTTTTAATAAAACAGTGTGCACTATTTAATCCATATCAACCTTTTTAGGTCATTTAATGCCGAGAACAATCACTTCTGATAAAGGTTCTTTTTTGTACACACATGATTTTTTGAATAACACAGTGTGCACTTTTTAATCCATATCATCCTTTTTAGGTCATTTAATGCCGAGAACAATCACTTCTGATAAAGGCTCTTTTTTTGTCCACACATGATTTTTTTAATAACACAGTGTGCACTATTTAATCCATAGCAACCTTTTAGGTCATTTAATGCAGAGAACAATTTTCTGATAAACATTCTTTTTGCATTTTTTTATTTTAATGATTCAATACGCTGATTTAATGTGGAGATTCATACTTTTTTTAAGGGTATTTAGTCCATTTATGAGTGCAAATGGAACGAGTAGGATTTGAACCTGCATATTACGATTCCGAATTCTAACTGCCTATCCATTGGGCCAAGTGGACCTCTCTGCTTATCCATTTGTTGGTAAATTGCGTCATTTCTATCTAAAATCATTGACTCTGTGTGATACAATGTTGCTTAAAAGATATTAGCTTTATTCATGAAAATTGCCTCTATACATTCTTGAGGAAAATCGAGTTGTGGCAGTGAATAAAGCAGTCGTACATCAGAATCGTAATATGCGAATTTGAATCCCAGGCTATCCTCATACGTTCACATTTGGAATAATGCTCTTAGGAAAGGTATGAATCTCCACTTGCCTTCCATCTATAAATTTAATGGTGCATATTGTGTTACTCGGTAAACTGTGTGTGGGCAAAAAACATTTATGAGAAAATGAATGTTCTGGCTATTAAATGACCTAAAAAAGATTGTTATGCTATAAAACACAAAAAATATATATATATATTCAATTTCTCATATAAGAGGATTTAAGAAATCATAGAATGATTTATCAAAATTAGACAGTTTTTATTATTATCTTTACTCAGGTTATTCAAACTTTTACTCTCATCTTCATTACTAGACGAGTCTTGATTATTATCTTAATTCGAGTTATTCAAACTTTTACTCTCATGTTCATTATTACACGATTCTTGATTATTATCTTTACTCAAGTTATTTAGACTTTTACTCTCATCTTCATTTATAGATGAGTCTTGATTATTATCTTAATTCAAGTTATTAAAACTTTTACTCTCATCTTCATTACTAGACGAGTCTTGATTATTATCTTAATTCAAGTTATTCAAACTTTTACTCTCATTTTCATTATTAGACGAGTCTTGATTATTATCTTTACTCAAGTTATTTAGACTTTTACTCTCATCTTCATTTATAGATGAGTCTTGGTTATTATCTTAATTCAAGTTATTCAAACTTTTACCATATCTTCAGTAATCACTGCTTTCCTTGGTTGTTCAATCTCAAACCATGTTTTTGACCAAGGCTTGTGCAAGAATTGAAACTGCTATCTCCTACAATGCTCTCTTGTAATCATAGAGACTCCAACGCTTCTATCTGCTGCGCCACGAGCCCTGGAGGGCAGTCAAAGTTGGATCTCTTGGTGTTATAAACCCAATTATTTGTTCTTCTTGGTCATGTCCATACTGAATTTTCAATTATTATTATTATTTTTTTTTTTAGATGAGGCTTCATAATTTAGGAATTAACTTTATTATTCAGACTTTTGTCCTCATCTTGGTAGTTTTTGATATTTCTACACTGCGTTTGAGATGAGGCTTTATAATTTAGGAATTAACTTTATTATTCGGACTTTTGTCCTCATCTTGGTAGTTTTTGATGTTTCTACACTACATTTGAGATGAGTTTTGTAATTTAGGAATTAACTTTATTATTTAGACTTCTGTCATCATCTTGGTAATCGTGGTGTAGAAACATCAAATTACCAAGAAGAGGACAGAAGTCTGAATATAAAATCAGTTTCTTAATAAATGAATTATTGTTATAACAATAGAAGAAATACAAATTAGGTTTCTTTGTTTATTGATGTATAACATTCCTTGTAGGATATTTAATGTTGGATCTTTTGATTTTTAAGAATTACCTGAAAGGAATTTAGTATTACTTCCTCTGTCAACATTTGGTCTACAGACTTGAAATTTGACATACAGGGTATTCAGACCTGTGGTGAGCATTTTAACTGGTTCTGAGCAGGAGAGTTAGCTGCTAAGAGGTCAAAGTTGGAAGAATAGAGCGTTACACTCTCTACCAAACTACCCTGCCAATTTTGGGTCTAAACACTTGAAATTTATATATGACTTATTTGGACCTGGGAAACACTTCCTAATTGGTTTGGAGCTGGAAAAATAGCTGCTAAGGGGTTAAAATTTAGAATAACAAAACAAAATGCAAAAGCAGGCAGGCATCAAAGCATTCAGTCCACAGAAATTTGTATAGCACAATAATTCACACCACCTAAATTTGCATATGTATGGTGCTGCTTTCCTAGATATTAGACTTCCTTAATTACCTTAGTAGCAAGTCCCTGCCTCCCCGGGCAATACTACTATTAGTTAGAAAAGAAAGTCCTTAGAGTTTTTAACATTTAAATTAGGATCAAAATATCTCAACTTATACAAAAAATTATTGATTGAAATAAACACTATCAGAATTAAAACACTTTTGCCAACTCAAAACAAGTGTATTTTTGCCAGTAACGCAAAAATCTTGCATTCTGGTCACAATGAAGTCACTGAAGGTTTTTGAAGCATTTCTCACACAGAAAAGTTGTCAAGATGCTTGAAAAAGTGGTAGTCGGCAGGTGAGAGGTCTGGAGAGTAAGGCGGATGGGGTAGATTTTAGTATCCCAATTCGTCTACTTCTTTATTGTCTTTGTTATAAGATTTAAATATAAATTGGTCAAAAGTGAGGTTTAATTAGTTTTTGTTTTTAGATGAGAAAAAAAAAAGGTTCAAGAAGTAAATAAGGAATTCTGTTTTTATTCCAATAAAAGTTAAAAACATTTTAAGATAGAAAATAATAAAATAATAATAATAATAATAATAAAACAAAATAAATAATAATAATAGCAAATGAGTTAAATTTAAAGAAGAAAACCTTTTTTTTTCTTTATGCAAATTTTAGGGATTTTTTTTATGAAATTTAAATTTTCAAGAATTCTTCAATGTTTAGTTTCTTTCAATTTTATGACCTTTTTTTATTTCATTTTTGATCCCTTTTTTCCAAGTTGGAGTGAGAAAACAAAGGCTGAAATACCAATTCCCTATTTGGTAAATTAAGATTTTACAATTAAAAACAAAAGTCCCCAAAACCTTAAAAAATCATCTTCCCTTCAAAATGGTTTTCTGCCGAGTTGAACTCTGACCTGTCTTTGATGAAATATTTTGATTCAGTCCACTTCGCTTCAGATCCTCATTTTTATCAAGACTTCTTAAAGACTTGGGATTCTTTAACGTCTCTAGAATTTTATTATTAATCTGGAACATGAAAAACAAAAAAAAAAAAAAATATCATTATTGCCCAAATATCCTATGAACTACAAATTTTGGTTTTAGCAAATATATTTTAGGGGAGATCCAATTGGGGTAGCAGAAAGGCAGTCGACTTTGGAATCCCAGTCGTTCTATTTGCATTCATATTTGAACTAATACCCTTGAGAAAGGTATAGATCCCCACATTCTTTCTAGCCATAGATTACATTGTGCATTTATGTTATTTTGAAAAATATGTCAGTACAAAAAATGTTTATCATAAATCATGTTCTAAGCATTAAATGACGTAAAAAGGTCGATATGCCGTTAAAAACAAAGAAACCCACCAATTGCTCTACTTACTGATTCATTTTATGTTTAAATCTCATTAAAAATTGATCCTACATTTTCTGACAATTATTAGGTCGGTGCAAAAACAATTTTGTTTTTTCTCATATGTTACATTTATATATGGTTACCAAAATAAATGATTAATGTCTCGTGGTTGACGGCTCCCACTTGTATCCAAGTATTGGGTTCTGTCATCAATGGGGTGAGTGCCTATGTGATATATACCTGTACACTCTGATTGTATGGCGGAAAAGCCGTGGACAGTATTCACAGGGAACTGTAGGGAGATGGGGTTGTTCTTTCTCTAGGGTCTTCTTCTTCTCCCAGCCTCTTCTCTTTTTCTTCTTTCCCCTCGAAGTAAGCACTGCCATGGTTTATTGCATTCCTCTATGCTTTC
This sequence comes from Idiosepius hallami, assembly GCA_034780655.1. NCBI lineage: Eukaryota > Metazoa > Mollusca > Cephalopoda > Idiosepiidae > Idiosepius > Idiosepius hallami. Next base: position 8,277 of record JAUZSX010242044.1, read on the forward strand.
CGGTCCCTGGCAGCCTCTTCCCACAAGGAGTGGTTGAGGTCAGTTGCTGCCAGAGTGCAATTCAGAGTGGTCTTTGTAGCGCATCTTTGGTGCTCCTCGTTTTCTGCTTCCATTTGCCAGTTCTCCGTACATCATTCTCTTAGGATGTCTAGAGTTTTCCATTCTGTGGATGTGGCCTGTCCAGTGGAGGTGGTGGCGGATAATTGTGGCCTCAACACTTGTCCTTTTGGTTCGTTCTAGTACCTCAGAGTTGGTGATATGGCTCTGTCAGGGTATTTTCATGATTTGCCTTATTTTGTTTGTTGGAAGCGTTCCAGATGTTTTAATTCACTTCTGTATAACGTACACATTTCACAGGCGTACAGGAGCATGGAGAGGACAACTGTCTTGAACACCATTATCTTGGTGGTCATAGTAAGTGTGTGGTAGTTAAATACGCGAGAGAGTTGAGTCATCTAAAGGTGAAATGGGCTGCCCTGAATCTGTTCTCCATGTCCTTCTTGCATGTTGGAGTAGATGTTAAAATGCTTCCAAGATAAGAGAATTGGTCCATTTCCTGTAGTGTTTGATTGTTTATTGTGATATTAAGAGCTAGAAGCGTCTGTCCAGGTGGTTGTTGAACAAGGGTCTTGTCCGTATTGACCTACATCCCAAATCTTTCATACGCAGCGTTATATGCATCTGCTAACAAGTGCAGGTCCTCTGAGTGGCATTGTCATCAGCATACTGCAGTTCTTGCACTTCACATAAGGTGGTTTGAGGTTGAAATTTCCTCCGTCCAGACAAAATCCCTAATATATCTATGCATTAATGTATATAGCCATATTATATATAATTTTGAAGCACATTTTTCGCTCTCTCTAATCATGTTATTCTATACCGATCTCAATTTTTTCATTCATTTTTTTTTGCAAGATTTTTGACAGCATGGACAAAATTCAAATTTTTTCATTTCAAACTAGGCCAAAAAGCTGCCAGGACAGCCAAGTCCTCCCAACCGCCATTATCAAAGTCCTGACTCTGCCAACGCCTGATGGTACTTCCTGAAAACAGTGTGACAATAAGTGTCTTCTGGCACTTCAGCATTTGCAAGCCCCTCCTCTTCAAATTTTAGATTTGGTCTTTTTTTTTTCTCTCTCTTTCTTTTCATTTTTAGTTTCCAATATCTAATACTTTTCTGATTCTACCAACTGTCCCCATGAGTGCAGTGGTCTGAAAGGTGGTTATTCTCCCTCCAGGTTTTCGAAATTGTTCCAAGAGCTCCAATTGATATTATTATTATTATCATAATTATTATGAGTGTTCTCACACACTCAGTGCTAGCATATTGTGACAAGTTTGCTTGTGGTGCACTATCTGCATGATTCCAGGAAGGGATTATATGGTACACTTGTACAGCATCCCCTTAGATCCTTACTCTTGTACATTCAATCCTTAGAGAGATAGATAGACAAGCATACATACAGAATTGGATGGAAAAATAAAAAAGAATGAATGTATATTTATATTTTTGTTGAACAAACAGAAGAGATATAAAATACTTAGTAATATATAGTTGATCAGCATAGACATGGAGTCAGATAGATATACATTACTGGATTCAATTTACATCATATTTAAGGTAGTAGTAAGAAAATAATGCCTTTTTATGTTAACTAGTTTTTTTTCACACAGTAGATATCCATCATAGATACAGTGAATTACTTTTACAGTAATTTCTTTCTTCTTTTTTATTGTGTGTATGCATGTGTGTGTGTGTGACAATAATTGTTGTAATAACAACACAATTCAGATAAATTTACCAAATTAAGCTGACATGACAACATTTTGCTTTATTAAAAGCCTCATCAGAGCGTAGAGATGTTAATCGCCCTTGAAAATCTTGTGAGATGACCCATCTATCTACTCAAGCATTTAGCTTGAATATTGACTGGAAATTTTGTAATCATTTCCAAATAGTTGTTTATTTTTTTATTGTGGTTACAATTTTAAAGAAACTTTACAGGCACTCTCTATTGACTTTTTAGCCATCATTTATAAACAGGGTGTCCATAAAGTCTGTGTGCACTTAAAAAAATCTATAACTTTATTTGTATTTTTGATAGAAATAATCTGTAAAAATTTGAATCTCTACAGTTCTACGTGAACCTTTGTCGGAAGATAAGAGATTCGTTTCTACCCAAGCAGGCCAGAGGTTTAATTGGTCGAAATGTGATGCAACAGACAAATAACTATGGAAGATGGTGGTAGCTGAAAATATGGTTAAAAGACCCAGGGTTCAAAGGGGTTGAGGTTGAACACCTGATGAAGGCCAATGTATAAGTTGGCTGAAATGTAGCAAAGAACAACAACTATGTAAGATGAGGATAAAAGTCCAGTAAATAAAATTAATAATGAATAAAAAAATGTTTTCCATGAACTGGAAAATCATATAACTCTTTGTATTCCTAAGGATGAAGGACATGAGGAAACTTAAATCAAATTTAAATAAAAACCTTAAAAAATAAAGATTTAATTCTGTCAAATAATTTTTGCAGTTTATTTCTATTGCAAAATTTTCAAGTACACACAGATTTTATAGAAACTCTGTATATTTAACTTTTTATGTTAGGTTCTATTGTTTCAACTTTTAATTTTTTTCAAGTATAATTTTTCTATTTATAATGGTTTGTTTATTTTTTTTAATGTCATCTTTCCGGGTGATTTAAGATCGTTAAATATTTCCAGTGTCATGCTTAGCCACTTAGTGGCCCCGACACCCTAAAAAGGCAAGTTGCCCCCCCCTCAACATACTGGAGACTTTGACTATATATACATAGAGAGAGATAGGCAGAAAGACAATGTGATAATGATTTTCTAATTAATCCTAACAATTGATTATTTTGGTAATTTTTTGTATTACAAAAGATCTGTGAAGCGTTACAGCCCCTAAGGAACTTGCGCTCCCTCCGCAATTGCAGGGTCTGCAGGGGCCTCAAGCACGGTCCTAAACATGATGGTCTTATTTCCATCCCAAACAATTAATGCATAATTAAGTGTGAGTTAATTGCAGTCTTATCTGCATTGCTGCAAATCAACACAGTATTTATATTCACACACGCTCTACTTAACTGCTACATATCTGCTTCATAAAACAATAAGAATTTTGTGAAAAACATCATTTATTAAAAAATATAATTAAATAGACCATTAAATCTATTTATTACTTTTTTAAATGCAATTAATTGATGATAAGTCAAAAATACAAGGTGTGCCAAAAGTAGGCATACAGTTATTAAACTTTTTTGTGTTTGTTTATGTTAACTTGGGTTTGGACTCGACCAAGTAAATATCATATTAATTATTTTACATGCTGTATAAATGTTTTTTGGGGTTTTTTTTTTCTTTAAGTGGCTGCTTGTAAATAAGCACAAGTTTTTAATTTTAAGTTTTTCTAAATAATTTATCTTATCAATTTATTTTAAGAATGGCAAAAAAATTTAAATAAAGAGCAAAGAAAATGGATATTAAAGAAATATTGGAAGTCTGAAAATACTGAGACAGTAGTAAAACATGATCGGAATAATGTTGTAATGTTGTAGGAGGATATTTTGAGCAGCTATGTGATTAAACAGTTTCTGTATAATATTATATATAAAATATATATATATATATATATATATATATATATATATATATATATAAAAGGTTTAATTACTCTAGCCCTGGGTTTCTGCACTGATGTGTTTTGTCAGGTAGTGAATCTCAGTCATTTTAAAATCAGTTTTAAAAAGAATTCAAAATAATTTTAACATGTCTATAGTTGTTTTTGATCAGGAAAACCTCTCCTCACCTGTTTGGGCTTAGATCAGTCTTTCTATTTTTATAGAGTTTTTTGCAATCTCAGAATATTCTGATACTCCCAGTCCTCACCCTAAGGGGGAATTCTAAACGAGGAAATTTTTTTTATTGCTGTTATTGTTTAAGTAACAAAAGATGTCATATTGCAAATTCATATTTGGGTCATGGTCCTAACCAATATTTTACATGTGTGTGTGGGGGGGTGAGGGTTGTTCCAAAATTAATGAAACGTAATATTTTTTATTTCACCCGAATGGATCTGAGGGGATTGCAAATTGCATTGTTATGGTGATTGAACTTATGCATTTATGACCTGAAAGTACATGAGACTTACCAAAGAGGTAGCTTTTTTAAGTTTTTATGTTAGAAAAAATTCTATTTTTTTTTAAAGTTTCAATTTCTTACAGAATAATTTTCTTTATGGGGAGGTTTATTTGGCCTAGTGGGTAGGCAATTAAACTTCAGAATCATACTATGTAAGTTCGAATCCTAGTCATTTCATTTGTGTTCATTATTGGATTAATGCCCTTGGGAAAGGTAGGAATCCCCACATTTCTTGCAGCTAGGGGTGCACATCGTGTTACTAAATAACTACATGTGATAAAAAAGAACATTTATCAAAAACATTATTGTTCTCTACATTAAATGACCTAAAAAAGTTGAAATGCCATAAAACACAAACTATATATTTATAGAATATATATATATATATATATATATATATATATATATAAGTTAGCTCTATATATATATATATATATATATATATATATATAAGTTAGCGCTATTTGAAAACTTGGTACAGGAAAACTGATTAAAATGTTGAACTTATCTACACTTCACAGTTTTGCAAGATGTGGTTTTGGATAATTCAATCTGGACAACACCCTAATGGTTATCTTATATATATAGTGTGTGAAGTAATCTATATATCGAAACACTTAGTTACTCCTATCGTAATCATAGTTATTTCCCTTAGAATGAAAATTAAATATTCCAAAAGCCCAATAAACAATTATTTTTTTTATCAACCATTACACCCAGTAGTGTGTTAGGCAGCAAATTTGTATATGTTGTTTCCTTAGCAAACTTGTTTTTATGAGAAAGAGTCGCTAGCCCCATGCTCAACCCCACAAACTGGAGGACCAAACAATTGTTTAAGATCATCAAAAAAAGAGTGGGCATGCATATTCGAAAAAAAGGTAGCAATGTCCAGATCGGAAAAAAAAAACATGTTAAAATCAAAACAACAGTTTTACCTTCTCTATGCTTTTTTGTGTGGAATTAGAAATGTAAAAAGCATTAATTCTTTTGCTGTCATCACTAACAGTCATTTCAAGTTATTTAGACAAACCAATTTAAATGTCAAGGACACAAAACAGAACCTATATTATATTTATTTAAAGTTATTTTGACAAACCAATTTAAATGTCAAGGACACAAAACAGAACCAATTTTATATTTATTTAAAGTTATTTTGACAAACCAATTTAAATGTCAAGGACACAAAACAGAACCTATTTTATATTTATTTGAAGTTATTTAGACAAACCAATTTAAATGTCAAAGACACAAAAGAGTTATTTATTTCAAATCATTTAGACAAACTAATTTAAATGTCAAGGACACAAAAGAGTTATTTATTTTAAGTTATTTAGACAAACCAATTTAAATGTCAAAGACACAAAAGAGTTATTTATTTCAAGTTATTTAGACAAACCAATTTAAATGTCAAAGACACAAAAGAGTTATTTATTTCAAATTATTTAGACAAACTAATTTAAATGTCAAGGATATAAAACCGTTAGAACCAATTTTATATTTATTTCAAATTATTTAGAAAACCCAATTTAAATGTTAAGAACATAAGGGAATTAAACCCAATTTGAAAATCTGTAAAAAAATTCTTTACAGGTCCAGCTAGTATAACATAATATCATTGAAAGTATCTTTGCATTGAAAGAATAGTGTCTGTGCACAGTTGTTCAATGCTTTAGCTAAGACAAGGAAAGCTAACACACATACACGCAGATTTCACTGAAAAAAAGATATTTTTAATGATAAAGACCAGAATTAAAGAAAAATAAAAGCAAAAGAAAATAATGAATTTTAAAAAAAAGACGATTTGAACTCCAAAGAGAGGGGAAGAAACTGAATTTTACTGTAAGCTATTTCCGAGTCTGCGAAGAAAATTCCTTTTGTTTTATTTACGAGTATTTTTTTTTCTTTGTTTATTTTTTTTATATTTTCCTTTTTCTTTTTTTTTGTATTTTTTTCTCCTAAAATTTCACTCCCCTTGTATCCCCCAACTCCAATTCTTTCTGTTTGGTAATATGTGTAGAACAGTAGGTTGTATCAGCCATTTCCAATCTATACAAGTAGAATCAAGAAAATGAAGGTTATGCTACTGGCCAAAGTCTTGCTTCTTTTTGGATTTGTTTCTTTTAATTTTTATTATATTTAATTTTTTTTGTGTTGTTTAGAATTTTATTTTCCAATACTTGTTTGTTTATTCGTTTTGGGGGGGCTCTTTTTTATTATTATTTTTATTTTTATATTTATTTTTATTTATTTTTTTTGTATATTTTTTTTTATAAAATAACCCTAACCGTTCCTATGCTATTCAACAAAATATTTTTTTTCTAATTTTTATTCAATTTTTTTTTTTTTGTGTATGTTGTTTAGAATTTTGTTTTCCAATACTTGTTTGTTTGTTTTTAGGGTCTTATATATATATATATATATATATATATATATATTTCTTTTGTAAACTAACCCTAACCCTCCCTATGCTATTCAACAAAATATTTTTTTAATTTTTGTTTTAAATTTTTTTACTGTATTAATTTTTTTAACTTTTTCTTTTGTTTCCTTTTCTTTTTCATCATTTTTAAGGCATGAGGGTATGTTTCTTTTTGTTTTTTATTTATTTTCTTTCTTTCCTTTTTTTTTTTTTTTTGTCAGGTGTAGAATCTAAAACTGAATTATTTTGCCTCTCGTCATCTGAGTTCCTAAAAAAAAAAAGTGTGCGTAAATGTGTAAGGGGAAAAACAGGAAGAGAAAAAGTGAGAAGAAGGGATACAAGGAAGTGAGAGAAAAAAAAGGGGGTGAGCAAGAAAAGAGGAAAATAAAAAGATTTTATCAGAAAAAGAGTGAGAAAGAAAGAAAGAATAAAGAAGGGGGGAAAGGAAAGAACAATGAAGAAAGAAAGAAAGAAAGAAGAATGAAGAAAGAAAGAAGAATGAAGAAAGAAAGAAGAATGAAGAAAGAAAGAAGAATGAAGAAAGAAAGAAGAATGAAGAA
>JAUZSX010242155.1:0-15415 GCA_034780655.1 Idiosepius hallami
TGAATGTAATGGTTTTGACTGGGATTTGAACTCGCGTAATACGATCTCAGAGCCCGAGTTTCTACCAATGCTCCACCATTTAATTAAAAGAATATATAAAAATATTATTTAGATTTTTTTTTCTATATCATTTCAACTTCAAAATCTGTTGTGGTGGTACCACCATCCAAATGGGAGCCAAGGTGGAAGTACAGAAACGTCCACGAGTCATTGTCAAGACTGACTGATCGCATCATGACGACGATGACTTCAAATTGATTGTCAAAATTCGATGTAAGTAAACTTTCTCCTTCTTTTATATGGATAGAGTTCTATGAGATTATTGATATATGTAATAAGTATAATTCAGGATGTTAAAATAATATTTATGGAATTATCCGACTTTATTTTTTCTTTGTTCCGACATTATTAACGGTGTCAATTCTGACAATGCACAAAGATTTGATTGGGTGTCAATATAACACTTTCGATATTACAACACAATGGTTTTTCATAGCAGTGATTTGATATTGGTCTTAATTCTTGAATACTTTTCAATTAATCACCAACACATTACCTATCATTGTATACTTCAAATCAATACCATACTTTATTCTTCTCTCTCTCTCTCTCTCTTTCTTTCTTTCTCTATCACTTTCTCTCTTTCTCTCTCTCTTTCTCTCTCTCTCTTTCTCTCACTCATTCTCTCTCTCTTTCTCTCTTTCTCTCTTTCTCTCTTTCTCTCTCTCTTTCTCTCACTCGTTCTCTCTCTTTCTTTCTCTCTCTTTTTTTCTCTCTCTCATTCTCTCTCTTTCGCTCTCTCTCTCTCTCTTTCTCCCTATCTCTCTCTTATTCATACAGACACTCAATCATCTACTCATTCATATATTCGATTGGTTGGTATCTGTCCGTCACTGGAGACGATGGGTAAATGCGCCTCGTATTGATCATGCAGCTGGGACAGCGGCAGTAAAGTGGCCTATTCATGGCACAAGGCCTGGGAAAAAGTTTTTTAGGGGGGTAGCGGCTCTTACTCTGCCCATTTCTCAGTACCCTCTTTTGGCCTTGCCGGCAGAACTCCAAAGGAGAGCAGAGCAGTACGTTTGGCACCAGGTTGGCTGCAGGAGCTTCCAGAATGAGATGAGTACAGTTTTGGACCGCCTTAGGGACCCCAACTCCGTTTTTTTTTTCAGACTTTACTCCATTAGTCTTCCCTGAGTAATCCACAAGACAGTGGAGGTTTGTACTTCAGAGTTTTCCTTCTAGATGCCAGTCTTCCTAAAGACTAAGGGTGCATCTAACCAGTGGGTTTAATAGCGCCTCCAGATACTAACCTGGGTATTTTCTGCCCGGCGCAAGATACAGTACCAGGTATTCGCAAATGGTTACCCATCAACTACTGGCCAGGTTTGATGTTGCTTTACTTCGGTGATCTGGCAAGAACCAGTGTCTCAACGTGAAATGACCGTCACTCACATGTATACAGTCAAAAACCAACAAACACACAAACACACTGATTGCATATGTTTGTCTTGTCTGTTCCTAAACATTCACTACCTTAAATATTTCACTCAAATTGGTGCTGATACCATTGGTAAAGATATGAAACCATTTAATCTTGCTCAATTAAAAGATTGGCCAAGTAAATCACTTTACCATTGATTTTACCAATAGTAGAAGTACTTTAAGGATTTTCCCGGGCGCTATGGACTTGCTACTAAGGTTGTTAAGGGGAACCTATTTTATAGAAAGGTAGTACCATATTTTTGTTCGTAAAGTGGTAAACGCCCTTTGAAATGTTAATTCAAATTCTAAATTATGAAATGTATGTTGCCACTGTGCTATGCAAATTTCAGTGGTCCAAATCATTACGCTATGAATGCAGGCATGGTGTTATGCACATTTCAGTTGTTTGAATCATTGTGCTATGCAAGTAGGCATTATTTTATGCACATTTCAGTGGTCTGAATCATTGTTCTATGCTAGATGAGTTGCTCCCCGGAGTTAACGAGCTTCATCTGCCCGAGCATCTAAAGGTGAATGCAATGGTTTTGACTGGGATTTGAACTCACATATTACGATTCCAGAGCCCGGGCTTTTACCAATTCTCCAACTTCGCGGCCCAATATGTATATAAAGATATCTGAAACCTTTCATTCCGCCATGATTCTTTTAAAGCACATCAGCACATTCTGGTTTGCCTATTTCTTCTTTTCCTCTTCACTACTTCTCTCTCTCCCACCCACATACACACACTCTATCTCTCCCTCTCTCTCTCTCTCTCTCTCCCTCTCTCACATCAGCACATTCTGGTTTGCCTATTTCTTCTTTTCATCTTCCCTACTTCTCTCTCCCTCTGTCTCCCTCTCTCTCTCTCTCTCCTTCTTTCACATCAGCACATTCATGTTTGCCTATTTCTTCTTTTCCTCTTCACTACTTCTCTCTCCCTCTCCCACCCACACACACACTCTCCCTCTCTCTATCTCTTTCTCTCTCTCTCTCTCTCCCTCTCTCTCTCTCTTCTGTTTATATAGACAGTCATCATGCACATGCTCAATTTATCTCTGACATAAATGCTCTCCCATTGCCAATTCGTCTACACAAGCGCTCTCACTCTCATACAAGCATCAGGATTTTATCTCTTACTCTTAGCCCGGCATTCACTCATTCCATATCCCTACAAAACACATTCTTTATAGGCTCTCTTGTTACCAAAGAGAATTCATTTTTGATACCCTGTAAAAGTGGTTTGTGTAATTTTTGTAATGTATAATTTATAATTAGATAAAAGGTTGATATGCTGTTAAAAACCGAAAACAAGAAACACAAATTAATCTTAAGTTACATATACAGACTTCTCTTTATATTTTTATTTTCTTTTTTCTTGTTTTCCAATCCCTGTCTTTCTCTCTCTCTCTCTCTCTTCTTCTTCTTCTTCTTCTTATTCTTATTCTTCTTCTTCCTCTTATTTTTGCCCAAGTCCCATTATTATATTACATTTACTTGGTGAGCACCAACCAAAGATTGACACAAGGCCATTTTCATGTACTCTTACCCGGGCTTTTTACATTCGGTGTTAGCCTTCACCTTGTGGAGCTGCTCTCCCGAGTTAACGAGCACCATCTGCCCGAGGCTGCTAAAGTCAAAGTAATGGTTTTGACTGGGATTTCAACTCGCATAATACGATTCCAGAGTCCGAGCTTTTACCAATGTTCCACCGTCGCTGCCCAAGTCCCATTATATTCACGTTCACTCGCACACACAGATACACACATAAAGCTAGAGGCAATCTCAATTACCCTGGACTTCTATTTCTAATTACCCATTGGCTTATACACGGCTAGAATTTCGAGCATCTTCCCGCTGTTGGCCAGTATGATTAGTCCAGTTGACTCTTGTTGGTTTTGCATTCATCTCTGCTTATTCAAACCTTTGTTTTTCTCTACCCAGGCAGATTGTCCTCGGACACGCATCGATAGAGCTGCGGTCATGAATTCAATGAGTCAGTTTCGTTCAGTTGGCCACACATTCTGACTTCATTTCATCCGTGTTTCTTCTCCTTCGTTGCTTCGAGCCCTCGAGTTTCTTGATCCTCGAAAGTGATGTTGTGTGGGATGAGAAACCCAGAAATCAGATCCTGCGTATCAACTGAACTTTCTGAAGAGCCAACCTTTGAAAGAGTTCAGTGTATTTTCACAATAGCCGAATGGGTTTTTTTTATCCACATAAATAAGTATTTTAGGCGGTGACGTGGAACATTGGTAAAAGCTCGGTTTATGGAATCGTATTACGAGAGTTCAAATCCCTATCAAAACCATCTGCTCTTCTCGCCATCTCCGCTCCCCTCACCATCCCCTCTTCCCTCGCTTCCATCTGCTCCCCATCGTCATCATTGCTCCCCTCACCATCCTTGCTCCCCTCTCTTTCATCTGCTTCACCCCTATCTGGCCTGGCCCACAACAACAATCGTCAGGTGGCTCGAGGTTAAATTAATTACATAAAATTTATTACTTTCAACTGCCTTATTATTGTTTTATAAATAAACAAAAATACACAAAAAGATTGAAAGATTTAAAGGACGTAACTCTTAACTGAATGATTCTAAGGGGAATAACTGTTAAGACTTTAAAAGTTACTTACAAAAAATATATATATATACATATACACCAGACTTTTTATATAAAGGGAATGATTGTTTTAAATATTTTTATTGTGGTTTTATTTTTATCTTTTTACAGTAGTTGTTCTGACGATCATTGTTAATACTTTTGTTAAACTCTTTTTTTTTTGGTGGAGAGGTTGGTGCTAGTATTTTTTTATTATGGTTCTTTGAATATTATATTTACTTGGTGAGCAACAACCCAAGTTTGGAACAAGGACATTTTTACATGCTCTTACATTCATTGTAACCCCTCACTTAGATAAGCTACTCTCCCGAGTTAACAAGCCCCACCTGCCCAAAGCAGCTAAAGGTGAATGCAGTAGTTTTGACAGAGATTTGAACACACTTAATACGATTCCAGAGCCCGAGCTTTTACCAATGCTCCACTGTTGCTTGTTGTTTGAATATATGAACAGATAATCATGAACAAATGCAGTCTGCTACAATCAATTTTGAAAACAACAAACTAAAATTAGTCCAAAAATGATAAATTTATTTTGTTTTTCCAAACATCAGTGTGCAATCCATGCTGCGTCAACTTAAAATAATCAGTGCTACGATTCAAGTCGGATTTAATAGGGACTTAAAAGCTTAGCAAACCTTCCTTGGATATGACAAGCCGGCTTTGGCTTGCACATCGAAATGGAACCCTAGTCTTACTCTGTTTTGTCTCTTGTGTCGATAGATTTTAAATATTCAGGATTCAAGCCTTCATCTCTCAAATCTTCTTCTTCTTTTTTCTCGATTTTTTCTTAATCGTTTTTCATTCAAAACCCATTTTCTCTCTGTCTGTCCCGTTCTTCCTCTCTTTCTTCTTTATCTCTCTCCCTCTCTCTTTCTCTCTCTCTCTCTTCCTGTCTCTCTCTCTCTTCCTGTTTCTTTTTTTAATAACACAACGTTCACTATTTAATCCATAGCTGGAGGCAATTCGGCGATTCATAACTTTCCCAAGGGTATTTGTCGAATTATGAACGCGAATGGAACAAGGATTTGAACTCGCTTATTACGATTGTGTAATCCGACTGCTTACCAAGTAGGCCAAATCAACCTCCCCTTGAGTAGTTGATAATTTCTTTATAAATGTTTATTCATTTTATTTCAATAACCCCACAGTGTCTATTCAAATAATATTTCCATAAATGATTCTATAATTCAAAATTTTGTTAAGAGATCTTGAGGATGGTGGCTCGTTGTAAAATTCCTGATTTTAATTTCACTGAATCATATCTAAATTACATTAACAATTTTCTTTTAGTTATTTGATCATTTCTTTCTTTAGCTTTGAAAATGAAATCAACTTTTGAAAAGCGCAGTTGAAGTAAGAACAACGCCATAGGACAAAAGCTGAAATCCACATTTAATTGATTTGAGTTAAATTACTCCTATTAATTATTAATAATTAAAGCACTCGTTTATTCAAACAATACAATTCGAATATTTGTGAATTTAAGTAATAAAGATAAAGCCAACAAAAATGGTGGAATTCTATTGGATCATTTTGTAAAATACATAATGAGTGCAATTTTATATATTTACTTGAGATATTATAACCAATACATCAACATATTTAAGCAAATTTATTAAAAGTTTTTGTTTCTTTTAAGTGTAAAGGGTGGGGCAGAAATAACAGGTATTTTTGAAAATGCTTTTCTCTGTATTATAGAAAAACATTAAATAAGTACCGAGCATATTGGCACAACACTTGAGCAGTGGAGTTGGAACACTGGTAAAAGCTCAGGCTCTGGAATCGTTGTACGCGAGTTCAACTCCAAGTCAAAACTATTGTATTCATCTTTGGCTTCATCGGGTAGATGGAGCTCGGTAACTCGGGAAAGCAGCTTATCTAGGTAAAGGGTAACATCAAATACAAAAATCCCGTAAAGAGCGCGTAAAAATTGCCTTGCGCCAAACTTTGATTGATACTCGCAGAGTAAATATACTATTGGCACAACACTAGTTGGCATACACACCCTACTAAAGATTTTCGCGGTCCCACAAAACGAGAATGGTCAAAAGTCCACAGAATTCCCTTATCGCCAGGATAGAATTATGAATCCACCAGGAAACGCCCAATTGTATGCCTACATGTCCTATTCTAGGCATACAACGAAACGTCCTAATGTATGCCTTAAAAATTGTGATAGATTCATTATTATTATTAGCCCTGCGAAAAGTGAGATAAATCCAAGATATTGATTTGTCAATAATCCAAAAAGGGTAACCATCTAAGAATATTTAATGTTCAAATTTGTGAATAAAAAATCCAAGTAGGTTTTAACAGAGAATTCGTAGCAATGGCAACATCAATTGTAATTATGGCAGTTTGGTTTGATTATTTATACACAAATGATATTTGATTTGCATTCTGTTCTCCCATTGGCTGGCATAGAAATTTTCCAGTATATAATGAATTCTTCCAATATGAAATATGAAATATGAAATATGAAAATGGCAAACTCACTCACCAAGAACAAATTACATGAACATCAACCAAAAATTAAAAGAGAAAATAAAAAAATACTAGAGAACAGAAGAGAAGAAATTGTACTAAATAGAGTTCGAATCGGGCATACAAAACTAATTCATTCATACTTGATGGAAGCTGCAGAAGCACGTAAATGTACATTCTGCAACCAGCAACTAACAGTCAAACACATTCTGATGGAAGTACAAAAACATCCGTAAAAAATATTTTAAAGCAACAAACATCAGCAAAGTATTTGAAAAATCAAAACCTCACCAAATTATACAATACTTTAATACTTGAAAGAAGCAAAACTGTTCAAACTTCTTTAAACAATAAATATCAGCAAAGTATTTATAAATATATATAAAAAAAAAAAAACTCCTGACAAAACAAACAAAATAAAAATAACCAATAAACGAACAACATTTAAACCAACTTTCATAATAGAAACATGAGAGAATCAAGTAAACATAAACAAAATACCATTCTGGCATATCAACCACTTTTGGGGTCATTTAGACCCCAAAAGTGGTTGATATGCTGTTAAATATCAAATCAAATCAAATATAATTGTTAAATGAATTAAAATGTCAAGTTTGTTCAATTTTAAAAAAAATTTTTAAAATGTCAAGGTGTTTCCATTATTTTGTCCAACCTCTGTACATTTTATTATCTTCTTTAAATATAATTTGATATCTGTTGCATTTTGAATATGAGGTTCACAAAAATATAATTCAGAATTAAATTACATCAGTAGGACATCTTCTTTTTTTTTTCAATTTGACAGGCCTACGTAAAACGATGTTAAGGGCTCACCGTCAAGCCTGGTGCTGGCAAGATGAATATTATGGTTTAACCCTGGAGGATATCCGTCACTTGGAGCGGGAGACCCAGGCAGCCCTAGCTGAAAAGATGGCCAATGCAAATGACGATGTTGAGCCAATCGAGAAGAAACTAATCATTCCAGGCGAGGACAAATCTTCAACAGTCGGTCTCTCCCACTCTGGAGATCACGTTCACTTTTCACAGACATCAACGGGCCCCAGCGTTCCTGATCATCTGTCAAACCTAGATAACTTGACCTCCAGTCGTTCATTTGGATCCAAAAAGTCTGTCACTGGTAAGAATCGGCTTAGAAATCTTGTTTGCTGCTCACATGTACTAACTCTTGGATTTCTTTTTTGCTTACTTAACCCTTTGAACCCTACGGGGCCAATATATCGGCCCTGTCGACATAAGGCAAAAGAAGAGACACTAATATTTTGACCCTAACATGTTCCTCTAATTCAGTGGTTTTCAAAGTCAGTGGTACCGCCCCCTTGGGGGCAATATGAACTATTAGGGGGGCAATATGAATTATTATGGGGGCGCTGGCAATTAAGTAGTCAGATGAGGGGCATTAAAATTGTGAAGGGAGACTTTGGGCAATTACAGTAAAATGTGATATTGGTGTTGGTAGAAAGGCTGGAAAAATGGGATGATTTAATTAAGCCTTTCCCACTTGCTGCAAATAGACTATCATGCCTGTATACTTATATATTCTTCTGGATATACCATCATTATGGTGTTCATTGGAAGAGGGGAGCGCTGATATTTTTGTTCAACAGTGAAGGGGGCATTGTCAAAAAAAAAGTTTGAAAACCACTGCTCTAATCTAAAGACTCTGAGTGACTAGTTGGTAATTTTGTTGAGTCAGGATCCAAAATAGAAAGGCCAAAATATCGGTGTGTGTGTGTCTTCTTTTGCTTGAGGTTGCCAAGGCTAATATATCGGCTCCTTAAGGTTTAAAGGGTTAATGTTTCACATGACTTACAATGCTTATCTAAATTATAATTTGCTATTTCTTTATATTCCCACCCAAGGAAAGTAATTTACTGTTTATAACGTGAAAATTTGCCCTCTCCCTGCAAAAACTAAATATTCTACTGATTATTTATATTTACTTGGTTGAGCACCAACCCAAGTTAGGCACAAGGCCATTTTATATGCCCATTAATTCCCTGGGCTTTTTTTAAACAGTTGTTGCTCTCAGAGTTAATGAGCCCCATTTGCCCGAGACAGCTCAAAGTAAATGTAACCATTTTCACCAGGATTTGAACTTATTAAAACTATTCCAGAATCAAAGCTTTAACCAATGCTCTGCTCTCGTTGCCCAAATATTCTACTGGTTGTTGTTTTCATTGATTTGAATAATTTTCATATCACCAATTCTGCAGGGCGGTCGACATGGCCCAATGGATAGGCAATAGGACTTCGGAACCGTAGTACACGGGTTCAAATCAAAGTTGTTCCGGTTACATTGACATGTTGACTAATACCCTTGGGAAAGGTATGAATCCTCATCTTCCCTCCAGTTATGGATTGGATAGTGCAACTTGTGTTATTAATAAAAACTATGTGTTAATAGAAATAATGTTTATCAAAAGTAATCGTTCTCGGCATTAAAATTACCTAAAAAGGTTGATATGCCATTAAACACAAAACAAACAAAACCAATTCTGTAATTTTTTTTCGATTTTTTTTTTTTTTTTTTTTTTTATGATCATGGAATATCTGAATTACAAGGGTTTGTTGTTTAATTAAAAGAACCATTTATTGTGGGTTCAGTATTTTGGGAGGGGTAGGTTGCATTTTGTTGGTAGGGACCAGAAAGCACTTTCTGCTTGGGTGGGTGGGGGTGTTGCTAAGCACAACATTGCTTATTCAAATTCATTTTGTTAATAAGAGTAGGAAGAGTATTAATCCTTCCTCTTGATATGGATAAAATTGTTGCAAAGATAAAAGTCTTAACTTTGTACAGATGAGCAATGAAAAGAGCATTTTCTTACAAGCTGTTATCATATTGAATTTATTCTGTCGCTAGAGAGAAAAAAAAAGCATTAATTAAAAATTAAATCGTCTCAAAAGTTCATAAACACTTGAAAACCAAAAAAAAATGCAATTTTACTTGCTAAGTAATAATCAAAACAACTTAAAATTATTCCTCAAAATAAAGACCATCAGTGTTTATGAATTTTTGGGACAACCTTAATATTAATATATGAACAGATTTTTTAGCCTTCCACATTGTTAATGAGACTGTTTTATAAAATCATGAAATAAATAGTTTTTGATTAAAATTTTCATTGAGTTGATCTAAATTCTATCTTTTTCTGACCAAGGTACAAATATAAAAAGATAAAATGAAGAGTTTTAAGCGTAGCAACTGTTTTTGTGGCCTGGGTTGGTCATAAGATTCCCCCACCTCCCATCCCTGATGGCAGTTGATAATTTATTAACCTTAAAAATTCCAAAAAGCTTTTAATAGATTTATTTTTATGGAACTACAATCAAGGATCTAATTTTAGACTGCTGCTATTAATCCTAGACTTTTCTCTAGGACTCTTATACATATACGGTCATTGACAACAATAATAACTCAAGATTTTTCAAAACAAAAAAACATAGAATTCAAAAATTTAAGAAAAGAATTAAATTAACTGGCTCTTTTTTTATTTTTAATTCTTTTCTATGTCCTTTATTGACCTCCTCAAAATGCTGACTCCACCCCTGGAACTACAATCAAGGATCTAATTTTAGACTGCTGCTATTAGTCCTACACTTTCCTGTAATTATACGACTCGTATACAGTCATCGACAAAGAAAACTCAAGATTTTTCAAAACAAAAAAACATATAATTCAAATTTAAGAAAAGAATTGAAATAACTGTCTCTTTTTAAAAAAAATGATTTAATTCTTTTCTATGTCCTATATTGACCTCCTCAGAATGCCTACTCCACCCCTAGCATGTGCCACCTGGGGCAGACTGTAGCTCTCAATCCCCTACCCTAGCTATGACGCTTGTTTTACATAAAGATTCCAAAGAAACAATGTCTTTGCTTTGTAATTCAAATTAGTTCTTGTTTAGTATTCAACAAAACAAACCAAAGAATTGTCTTTGTGTATTTTTAATCTAATGTGTTCCACAAAACAATTGTGTTTAAGGCTCTGAAATGGCCGAAATGTGTTTCTACCAATTTAGATCATTTCAGAAAACTATTGTCTGTTGCTGTTTTGTTCTTTAACTTTTTCTTTTTTTTTTTAAAGACAGAAATTTTCCAGAAGTTTTGAATGTGTCTCTTTTTTTTTCTAACCATTTTTTTTTAATAAATCTTATCTTGTTTTCTTTTTTTTTTTTTTTTTTTTAATTTTTTTATGGTTAAAAAAAAATTTTATACCTTTTTTTTTTTTTTTTTTTCATATTTAAAAAAAAAATTTCCAACCCCCGCCCCCCTTTTTTTCTTCTCTGGTTAAAAAAAAAACAACCTTTTTTTATGCTTACAAAAAAAAACATTGTTGAGAAAAAAAAAACCTTTTTTTTTTAATGAAGAGAATATTTTTTCCTTTTTTCTCTTTTTTTCATGCTTAAAAGAAAAAAAAATTCTTATTATTTTTTTTTTTATTCCAATGCTTAAAAGAAAAAAAATGGAATAAAAAAAAAACTAAATTTTTCTGTATAATAAATGTTTGATCCTAAACAATGCCTTTTTCTAGATGATTCCACTCTCACTGAGGCTGTACCTACCGCCCAAACGGGTCAGTATTTACAAATGGCAAATGCTAAACACCTGCCGGCCTTTCACCATTGCTATCTAACTGAATGTGCTCTCTAGTGGCTCTAGCCTTGATTTGTTTTTTTTGTCTGTTTTTTTTTGTGTGCGACAACACCTGAAACCCTGACTTCAGTTTATGGTTTACCTGCTTACCTAACTATCGACCCATCCACTCAAAAACCTAGTTACACCAATCTATTTTAAAGTGAACCTTTTAATTCCCTATCCACATTGTATTGCCAACATGTTATATACAGTCAGTGGTGTATAGTCCCGATCTTTTATAAAAATGTAAGAAAATAATTTAAACTATGATATTCTATAACAGTTTATGTCTTATGAAAATTTATGATTCATAACTGTAAAACCAATATAAAAAGTATTTTTGGTTCTACTTTTAAGTTGTACCAAAGGAATTTAATTTAGTCTAGAAACAGTTTTAACCTTTTTAAAAGAAACATATAAAAATCAAATATCATTGAAATATATTTTTATTCTATTATCATTTTATGGTCTATTTAAGCCATATTCGAAAATAGTTAAAATTCATATTATCTTTATTTAAAGACATCACAATATCCAAATTTCATATTCAATATCCAAATTTCTATTCAATTTTTGACTAATGGTTTTATTAGCAGTTGTTCCTTATGGAATTTTGCAATATGAATATATTCTTCTACGTATTAATATCTCAATAGAAAAAATTAAAAAAGAAACAGTTCAACAAATAGATTGAAGAGAAATGTTAAATAGAAATAATTACAATTTTTATTTGTTTCAAATATTTTCTTGAATATTTTACCGTAAAGCTTCTTTGTTGATTGTGAGAAGTTCATTAGGACAGTGGTTAGAGATCATGCGAGTGTGAATCCAAGACTTTTCATTTAGATTCACATTTGGAAAGGTATGAACTTCCATAATGGATTAAATAGCACAACTTGTATAATTCAAAACAATATGTTGCCCCCTCCGGCAAATTGATAAAACTGATTGCACTTGGCATTAAATGATCGAAATTATAATTATTGATTTAATCCTATGATGGATCCACCAGCTTCCTTCAAATATATTATTTTCATCATTCTTTATTATATAACTTTTACTTCATCCCATAAAGGCAGATAGGTTCCCTGTTCTCCTTAACTAAACCAATCAGCTTTCCATTTGTTGTGAAGATAATAATGAAGATGTACTAGAAGTCTGAATAACTTAAATAATGATGGGGTTCATTTCAGATCCACCAGATCCCAGCATATGGCCTGCTTCCTTCAAATGTATTACTTTCCATCATTCTATATTATATAACTTTTACTTGATCCCATAAAGGCAGATAGGTTCCCTGTTCTCTTTAAATAGTCAGCTAAACCATTCAGCTTTTCATTGTGAAGATAATCATTAAGATGTAGAAGAAGTCTGAATAACTTCAATAATGAAGGGTTTCATTTCAGTCGAGGAATTTAAAAAAGTTTTGGTTTGGTAGATGAATAAGTTTTATAAAACATTAAAATCATTATTTTAGGTTTTTAGTTGCAGTCATCTTTTTTTCTGTTCTTTGGATTTCCTGATGATTTTTTTTTAAATTTTGAAGAAAGTTTTTCAGACAAGGAGAAAGGGTTAAACACCATTGACATTTCAATATTACTCTCCTTTATTCCTTATCATAAAACCTCTTTGTTGTAATCCTGTTTCAAAGAAAGCAATGTGCTTGTTTTACTTTCAACATATGCTTTGCTATGCTTCATTACAAAGTATGATCACTGTTTCTGGCTTCTTTGATGTTCATCTTAGTCTATTTTATTGTGTAGCTTATGAAATAGCCAGTCTTTACAATTTCATGTAATATGAAATAATCTAGACTAGCAGAACCCATGGAAATTCCAATAATTGTATTTTTTTTTAAATGTTTGATATATTTTAAAAGACTTAGTAATAATTCTTCTTAATAACTTGACTTAAAAAAAATTAAAATAGACAAAGTGACAATTTGAAACCTTTAATTTAAAAAAAAATAAAAAATCCTCTTAATAAGTTGAAAAAAAAAGATAAAATAGATTTGAGAAAGTCACAATTTGAAACCTTAAACTTTAAAAGAACAATTTTCATTTTCCACCAGAAATGTTTTTAATAATTTCTGCTGTAGAGAGTGGGTAAAAGCATTTGTTCCTTTCTAATTACTGTTTGTGATGATGGTTTTTATTTGTGACAAATGTATGTAATAGTGTATCAATATGCATATAATCTAATCACCTCATTGCATAGCTTTATCCTACTGTTATTTCTTTATATAGTATGTGTGGATATAAGATTAGTTGGCTCTATTAATCATAGAAAATGTACAGTTGATTAGCATAAACAGTCACCAAAATGTTTATGATGGACTGTAGATGTTAGTAGTCATAAACAGGTTTGAAAAACAGAAAATTAGAATATATTAAAAATGCATTTCATATCCTCAATGTAAAGCTTATGATTAGTGACAATAATGTTACATCAACTGTTCATCATAAACATAATTTAGGTTGAATATCAACCATTATAAGGGTTCAAATGCTACAAAACAAACTAATTGAATCAAATCCAACCAAATGTTGATAAGAACAATATGTAACATAATGGAACGGTTCATTATGTTAATTAATTATAATTGTATGAGGATTGAACTTAAGTTTATGAATTTAATATTTAGTAAATAATAATCAATTTGAAAAATTGGTCAGGAGTGTAGACCAAAGTAATGTTTATATTTAGTATGTGATAATTGTCAAAAACAAGGGAATTGTTTGTTTTTAAGGATATGTAAAATGGCATTGAGGTATGTAAGGAGTTTTTTTATCAAACTCATGAATAGAATATTTCTAATAAATAAGTTATTATAAAAAAGATGATATTTGAGTTGTAGTAAATGGAGTAAATGCATTGTTTTTAAAACACCATAGTAGTAGTAAATGGATGTTAAAACAGACTGTGACAGAGGTATGTGGACAACTTTGAAAAGAAGTGGAGGTTATGGTTACTAGACCTTTTTTAATTATTATAACAACTTTGTTTTGTAAGACAGCAACACCATACGGTAGATTATTAAAATCTTTTAACCCCAAGATTTTGCTAAATGACCCTATTTAGGGGTCACAACCCATATTTTATGAAGCCCCGGGTTAAATAAAGAGTTCATATTCATGGTTCCTAAAAGAGCCTCCAAGTTTGATATTAAATTTACTTGGTCGAGCACCAACCCAAGTTAGGCACAAGGCCATTTTTACGTGTTCTGTATAACTAGGCTTTTTGCATTTAGTGTTGTCCTTCACCTAGATGAGTAGCCCTTCCAAGTTAACGACCCCCATCTGCCTGAGATAGCTACAGGTGAATGTAATGGTTTTGACTGGGATTTGAACTCTCGTAATATGATTCCAGAGCCCTAGCTTTTACCAATACTCGAGGGGCAGTCTACGTGGGCCGGTAGATAAGCAGTCAGACTTTGGAATTGTAGTATGCTAGTTTGAATCCAAGTTGTTATATCTACATTAACATGTTGACTAATATCCTTGGGAAAAGTATGAATCCCCCTCTTCCCTCAAGCTATGGATTAAATAGGGAAACTTGTGTTATTAATAAAACTGTGTGTATAAAATAATATCTATTAAATAAAATCAAAGTTATTGTTCTAGGCATTAAAGTGACCTAAAAGGTTGATATGTCGTTAAACAACAACAAACAAAATAATGCTCCACTTTCGTGGCTTGAATGTAGAATAGTGATATTATATTTATATGGTAAGCACCAACCTAAGTTTGGCACAAAACCATTTTTACGTGCTCTTACCCGGGCTTTTTACATTCGGTGTTACTCTTCACTTCGATGAGCTGCTCCCCCGAGTTAACGAGCCCCATTTGCCCGAAGCAGCTAAAGGTGAATGCAATGGTTTTTCACTGGGATTTGAACTCGCGTAATACAATTCCAGAGCCCAAGCTTTTACCAGTGCTCCACCGTCGCTGCCCAAATATAGAATAGTGATATGATGCAACTAGTTCTGCATTTGAAAATGGCTTGTAGCTGCTGTCATGGCTTCCTTGTCATCTTCGTTCAGTCTGAAATATTATTTGATTTTTGTTTGGCTTTTTGCATCCAGTAATTTCGGTGCTTTTGCAGAACAAGCAAATGGAGAAATACTTTTTTTCACGGGGATTTGCACCGGTTGTAAGACAGCAATTTGA
>JAUZSX010242266.1:0-15414 GCA_034780655.1 Idiosepius hallami
ATTATAAAAAAGATTTATTTCTTCAAAAGTATATATATATATACTCATATATATATATATATATATTGTGCTGTAGAAATACCTGGTTTGATGCCCAGGTGCAGATAAACCCACTCTGGACGACGGACTTATAAGACTTCCAGCTTATAGAAGGGAACTCTGACATAAAACCTGCATTTTATTTAAACAATCGTTCATCAATTAGTCATCTTGGCTTGTCACTGCTACAACACGCCTAGGTGGAATAAGAGTGAATTGTACTTATCGTACAAGCATGCAAGACGTAATTTACATGTACAGATGACTTAAGAGGGGCAGCCCTTACACACATGTGGCTCGCTCGTGTGTAGCCATTTTCTTTGAGTCGGCCCATCTTCTGTCAAGAAGTGGCAGTCACCATATATATATAGAATAAATAAATCCAAACATGGAATCAGCGGCCATTGGTTACTGTGAGTTTCACAACTGTACAATCATCAGACCAATAGTTTATATTTACTTGATCGAGCAAGTTAGACACAAGGCCAATTTTATATGATCACGATATTCCTGCACTTTTGTAATCAGTGTTGCCCTTCACCTAAATGAGTTACTCTCCTAGGCTAATGAGCCCCATCTGCCCAAGGCAGGTAAAGCTAAATGCAATGGTTTTGATCATTAGATCGATAATAGTCAGTATCTAAGGGAAGAGCAAAACACATTCCAAAAAGCCAGGTAGATGAGGTCTGACAACTTGGGCCAAGTACCTCCTCTGAGGGAAGGACAACACAGATTGCAAAAAGTCCAGGAATGTATTGAGCATATGAAACTAGCCTTGTGCCTAACTTGGTTTGGTGCTCAATCAACTCGTTCCACCTCGATGTCTATTAGTGAATGGGAATCACTTTTGATGAATGTGAGTTCTGATGTTTTCAGCAAGTTGACCGTAGGTCAGTTGGTCGGACGGCCATTCAGCCGGTTTGCTTTCGATTCTGCCTGAAGGGAGGCTTGTTGTTTGCAAAGCCATCCTGTCGAGCCGTGAATGTCGAGCTGTAGATGGATTGCAAAAATTATTTTATTTTATATATGTGTATATATATATATATATATATAATAAAAAAAATGGAAAATAAATTTGACAATATGTGATTGAAAAATGAATTAGAAAAAAACAAGAATATATATCAGTGCCGACGTATTTCGGATTTTTCCTTCTTCAGGGCACATTTATTATTATTATTATTATTGTTACTATTTTTTGTCCATTATTTATTCATATCTTTGAAATTTCCTCTTTTTCAAAAATATTTCATTTCTGATCATATTATTAGAAAAGACCTTATCCCTAACAATGCGTAATGGACAAAAAATAATAATAATAAATGTGCCCTTAAAAAGGAAAAATCCAAAACTGGTCAGCACTGATATATATTCTTGTTTTTGGTTTTTCTAATTAATTTTTCTATCACACACATGCATACATATATACATACATATATATATAATTGATATACTGTCCTTTGGATTTCGAAATAGGAGTGTCTCCAATCTAGTATGGCTCTTAGACTTACACATAGATTTGTTTTTAGTGGTGAAAGGTTGTGTGGCACCATCCACTGGAACTGCTGATAACAGAAACAGACTACATGTACAACAGGTTTTTTTACTTCAGAGTTTTCCTTCTCTTGGATGCCTTTTTTAAGAAAGGCTAAAAGTACATCTATACCATAAAGCACTTTGGCACAAGGCCATTTTTACGTGCTCTTACCTGGGCTTTTTACATTTGGTGTTACCCTTCACTTAGATGAGCTGCTCATCCGAGTTAATGAGCCCCATCTGCCCGAGGCAGCTAAAGGTGAATGTAATGGTTTTGACTGGGATTTGAACTTGCGTAATACGATTTCAGAGACCGAGCTTTTACCAATGCTCCAAGTTTGCTGCCCACTTTATTTTTATTATATATATGAATATATAACAACAGTTGGTGAAGTGGTAAAAGCATTGACTCAGGGATCGTATCCTACGGGTTCAAATCCCAGTCAAAAACCATCACATTCACTTCAGCTGTCTTAAACGGATGATGTTCATTATCTGGGGGAGAGTAACTCATCTAATAGATAAGAATAACACTGATTCCCCCAAAATAATCATTCAATTGTCAATTTAAAATCTTTTTCTATTTTGATAGATGTTTTTTTAACTAATTATTTTTTTATTAATTTTTTGTGTTTTCAGCCCGGCAAGTTTATAATTGAGACAAAAGATTTATCAAATTATGAAAGTTATCCTATTTGGAAAATTGAGAATGGAAAGATGTTGCATAAATATGAATTAATTATTGAAGATGGTAAAATACGGCACAGAGCAGTTCCAACGGTAAGAAGATTAATTTTTTTTTTATAGTTTTTTTTATAGTTTTTATATCATCTAAAACTCTAATGGAATTTGAACGAGTCCAACATCCAGTTTTAAATTTATGGGCATGCATGTCGCTAGATCATGTAGCCGTTAAATTACCAGAAGAGAATATGGAATTGAACTGTGGAAACTGCTATTCTTAAGTTGTCACCCATTTAAATACTGACCAAGTTGGATGTTGCTTAACTTTAGTGATCTGACAGCAACCAATATCTCCAATGTAACTTTTGACCATTGTTCATCTAAAGCCACTTTTGTCCTTGTGTTCATCTTAAGCCACTTTTGACCTTGTGTTTATCTAAAGCCACTTTTGACCTTGTGCTCATCTAAAGCCACTTTTGACCTTGGGTTCATCTAAAGCCACTTTTGACCTTGGGTTCATCTAAAGCCACTTTTGACCTTGTGTTTATCTAAAGCCACTTTTGACCTTGTGCTCATCTAAAGCCACTTTTAACCTTGTGTTCATCTAAAGGCACTTTTGACCTTGGGTTTATCTAAAGCCACTTTTGACCTTGTGTTCATCTAAAGCCACTTTTGACCTTGGGTTTATCTAAAGCCACTTTTGACCTTGTGCTCATCTAAAGCAACTTTTGACCTTGTGTTCATCTAAACCCACTTTTGACCTTGGGTTCATCTAAAGCCACTTTTGACCTTGTGTTCATCTAAAGCCACTTTTGACCTTGTGCAACCAATTTTTTAATTAAAAAAACCCAAACGTTTTTTTTTTCTTTTTCCCAGTATTCAAGTTGGATGCCAACTCTTCGTCAACAATTCAAGCCAATTAGAGCCAAATTGATATCGCAAGGATTTAATAAAGAAATTGTGGAGGTTGAAGAATTATTCCGACCCAAACCTCCCACTGATGGCAGGTTTGTATTATAAGCATTTAGAATTTTTAATTTAGAACTGGAAATATTTAATATATTTTTATTTTTAGAATCTTGTTTTAAAAAGGCTCATATTAATTTTTTTTTAATCAAAAAAATATCTCAATAATCAAGGCTTTTTTAGTTGAGAAATATCTTTATATCCATTTTTTTTAATTAAAAATATCTCAATATCATCTATTTTTTGTAATTAATGAATAAATTTCTATTTCTTTTCATTATTTCAATTCAATTTTTTTTTTCAGCTAAATATATTCTATAAATCTTCCTTAAATGATTTCCCTCAATATTGAATTTTTATTTTTTTAAATTTTATTTAATTTTTTTTTTTTTTTTCCACCCTTTTAGCTTGGAACGTCAATATGAAGCTGATCCATTGGTGGAATCCTTCAATATCTATATGCAGATTTTCTTGAGTCAAGCCTTGGAACCAGGTTTTCTGAATGCTATTACGACAAACGCTGGTAAGAAGAAGAGAGTTTTTATTTTGCCTACCTCTTCATCTATCTCTATCTACTCACTCAACCCAACACAAATATTCTTTTTTAATCTAATAATTTAACAAAGATATTATTTGAATGATTGACAACGAGCATCATACTTTTAATTTCAAATTTCAAAAAATAAAAACAATAAGTAGTGTTTTTATATAAAAACAATGGCTTGGGCATTGGTTGAAGGCTACTCTCACAGAACAACCAGGAAAAGGGATCAAGATCTTTGTCGGGGAAAGTCCTTCTGTGTTGAAGCTGGTGATTTTAAATATTGGTGCCATCTGCAAGGCTTTTAACACCTTTGGAATCTCTTGACTGAGCGTAATAATGCTTTGCCCAAGCCCTCGTAGGAGTTACTGGTTGGCTCGGACTTACCTCACAGGGAGTGGGTGACGCTCGAGCCAAGGTGGCAAAAACTTGAGTTTACCTAAGGAGGTGGGGCTTTGTTCGGGACGCAGTTTGCTCATGTGGCACTGCCAAGCAGACCATCACTCACCTGCTCACAGACTGCCCACTTAGCGTGCCTTACCCTGATGTGGACTTGAGGTATGCGACAATCGCTAGCCGTCACTTCCTCTCTAGCTAGAGTGGCACGATATGATGATAAGCAGACCATTACTCACGGACTGCCCACTTAGTGTGCCTTGATCTGATGTGGACTTGAGGTATGCGACAATTGCTACCCGTCACTTCCTCTCTAGATGGAGTGGACTGATATGATGATGATGACCAGGAAATGGAAACACTTAACATTAACATGTACGTGCATAAAAGAAGATAAAAAAGCTTTGATTTTCTTCTTAATTTCTTGTCACCAAATGCAAATATGTAACAATTATTTCTTTTGATAATTAAACGATATTAGTGTATTTTTGCACATGTGGGTGTTCATATGCAGTTTGAACCAACTATCATTAGATATGGCACCCATGGGTGTTAAAATTCAGTATTACCAATTAAACTTATTTTAAATTCTTGTTTAATAGATTACTTTATAAAAATGTTAATTTTATCTTCAGACATTAAATAATTTTTTTATTTCTTTTCTTTTAATCCTGTATTATTTTTTCTTTTTTTTTTCCGTCTTTCAAATCTTTTTCAGATGATTTTTATTTAAAACCTTTACAAACAGTTGATCAATTGATTAACATGAAAGTCAGTGAAATTGAATCGAAAGTTCAATGGAAAGCAAAATTCAAGGTAAGTTTTTTTGGGGGTTTGTTTTTTGCTTTTAAACTTGAAGCAAAAATAAATTAACAAAAAAAAAAGTTTTATCTGCTTAAATCACAAAACTAAAATAAAATAAAATGATGTCAAAATTTAGTTTTGTTAGACTACTTATTATTATTATTATTATTATTATTATTATTATTATTATTAGTCCTGATATCAATGAAATAAATCCAAAGATATTATTAGTCCTGATATGAATGAAGTAAATCCAAAGATATTATTAATCCTGGTAAAAATGAAATAGGTCCAATATATTATTAGTTTTGGTTTTAATCCAAGATGACGGTTACTCGAAAAATTTTGTTGAATAAAAATCCATGTGTGTTTTAATTTAGCTTCTTCTCTCAGTGTTGAATTAATGGCGGTTTATTTAAATTCAGATGGTGTTACCATTAAGCTCTCTGATTGGTCAGTAAGAGGAACATTCCATTATTTAAGTCTTTTCTCAAATATGGACGAACATACACTTAAAATATAAGGAAGAAGAAAGAAAAGGAAAAACGGTCTCAACAGACCAAAATTAATTCAACAAGTTTTCATTAAAATCATCATTTAAAATCCACAATACAATGACTTGGATCAAAACTAAATAAGTCATTAACAGAAGTCAACTCATAGTGATGTTTAAAACGGTATTGTTGTTGGTCCACAAACATTTTTTGAATGCATTTTATATATTGAAAGGTTTTTATCTTTTATATTAACAGATATTTATAAAATTGGAAAACAAAACTAAGAAAAGAAAAAACAAACAATTTTTCTTTTCTCTTTAATCAATTTAGATATTTTTTTCTTTTTCTTCTTAAACAATTGATTCTTAAAATAAAATGTTTTTTTCATTTTCAGGAATGTTTAAAGATGAAACCTGTGCTCCGAGAACTTGACCGGCCAAATCTGAAACAATCATGTCAGGTAAAAAATGCACAATTTATTTAAACCTATCAAGTTTTTAAGATGGTATGATGCCTTGTCTATAATGTTTGGTAATATTTAGGAATCAAAATTCCATTTTCAAACTAGGGAAGGCTCTCTCTGTGTCTGTCTATAGTGGTTCTTAAGAATAAGGTTATTAATGTAAAGCTACAAGGTTTTAAAGGATGTTAATTTCTATTTGTCTTGCTGACAAAGATAACTTTCTTTTTGTGGACAATTATTATTATTATTATTATTGTGATTACTGCTATAATTCTTTTTCCTGGATTACTGCTGCTGTGGTTGTTGATCAGGAAGACCTCTTATAACCTGTTCAGGCTTGGATCAGTCTTCCTGTTTGAACTTTAATCCTTTCTGAAATTGGTATTCGCAATAAGACTACTTTTTTATAAAATGCATTTTACTTTTTATAATTCCCAAAATTAGGACTACTTCCCCCCCCCAACAAAAATAACAGCCCTACATCACATGGTTATCTTCATCCTTGATGATGTGATAATTTGTTTTCTATGCGATAAAATGATTCCATATTTACCTCACTCAAAGAGTTATTGATATAAAACCATCACTAATACCTTTGGGAAAGGTATAAATCTCAACATTTCTGAATTAAATAGTCCATATTGTGCTATTGAAAAAACTATGTGGGCAAAAAGAACATTTATCAAAAATCTTTGTTCTCTGCATTAAATGACCTAAAAAGGTTGATATGCTGTAAAATGATTGTTCTCTGCATTAAATGACCTAAAGAGGTTGATATGCTGTAAAATGATTGTTCTCTGCATTAAATGACCTAAAAAGGTTGATATGCTGTAAAATGATTGTTCTCTGCATTAAATGACCTAAAAAGGTTGATATGCCATTAAACAAAACAAACCTAAAACTCTCTGAACAATAATGATGAAACCTAAATTTTTATTTCATTTTTTTTCTTTTTGTTTGTTTTTATATTTTTAAAAATCTTTTTTTTGTTTTGTTTTTTAGGCATGTGAAAATGCTAGTCAACCTGCTATAAAGTCCATCCATTTATACGGTCAACCTTATGACCTTTTTAATTTAGGGGAACAAACGGTGGAGACGGGGGATTCTTCCGCCGCCACCGCTGTTGCACAGGTAACACACGCACTCTTGTTTTCATTTGACTTTCCAAATATTTTATTATTTCTCATCAATCATTTCTTAATTGTTTTTATGCAAAACAATAGGATGGGGGTCCAAGGGTCTCTATCACTCTAGATCTTTCAGTCTGTGACCTACACTTAGGATAGAAGGGAAAAAATTGGCAAAGAAATGCCAATACAGCCCTGAACATCATACTAGAGGCTGTGGGCCCAAAGGTCTATAATTCTAGATTTTTCATTCTGTGACCTACACTTGGAGTGAAAGAAAAAAAAAATTAGCTAATTCCAACACTCCTATGAACAGCATAATATGTTTTGCTAGCACAGATGTTGCACATTCGGGAGAATTTAATGAGAACACCACAACCTTTGATAAAACTATAATTGATGGAAGTCAATATTGTCTCACTGATAAAAAAAAAGAGTTGTAATTGGTCGGATTTTAGAACAACACTATAACATTCAATGTTTGGATTAAAAATGAAATAAAATCTTAATTCAAATACATTTCAGTTGAGAAAATCTTACAGAAAAATTTCTTATGAGTTTTTACACCATTTTTTTTTTCTTTAAGAAAAATAAAAAAATATACGACTGCCTCATTTACAGCCAATTAAATTTGTTTTTTATCTGTTGGCAACACGGCCTAAAATAAGTCTTAAATTTCTTTGCAAGGCTTTCTTTATTTAAAATATATTTAGGTTAATTAATAGAATAACGAGAAAATTAAGATAAAAATAATGGAGGGGGGGATTCATGTCTTGGTGCAGGTTTTTGTTTCAATCTTTAATCTTTAAAGCATCACATAACAAATACACAAGTGTTTTTATCATATTGTATAGATTATTAGTCAGAATAGTAACACCTACAAAAGAGTATAAATTGAAAATAATAATAATCTTATTCCAGTTCTTTTAAGACATTCTGCAAACAACATGATGTCATTGGTGGCATTTTTTTTTTTTTTTTTTTTTCCTTGGCAAATTTCTGAAGTTTATCAACTAATACCTGAAGATGATTGTTAAAAGTGACATTGGCTGAAACACTAACAATAAAGATAAAATTGAAAGTCCAAATAATTCTAATAATGGTTACTTAAAAAAAATAGGAGTGATTGTTAAAAATCTAACTTTAAAACTTCGTACAATTTTTGTTATGGTTTTTCTTTTTTTCTTTAATAATTATTTCTTTATTCTTTATTTAATATCCTTTGTTTTTATAAAATGAAAAAAAAAAGATGAATAATTCTTTGTTTCTTTGTTTTCTTTCAGGAATTTATGATAGGCAAGACAGCTGCTATGTATGTTGGCTCCTATCACAGTTTATTCCATTTTAAGTACCATCTTTATGAAAGATGTTTGGCCAAGGTAACTATTAATACAATTCTCATAAATAAGAGATAAATTCATTAAAATTAAGATTTTCTTTTTAATCATGATTCAAGATTAAACATGAGGCATGTATTCTTAAAACATTTCCATTAACTAAAAAAGCAAAGCTACCAAATGCAAGTACAGAAACCTAATCCCAAACGCATCATGACAGAATAAAAAACCTTAAGAAAAACAAGACACAAAAACAGATTTTATCTTTGCAACAACACAAACAAAATATACCAATTCCTCTTTGATTTGGGCAAGCGTCATTCATGACCGACAATGATAAAAAGATCAAACTATAGCATCTTATAACCAACGATGACCCAGATGCTGTTTAGTGCATTCGCAAACCAATACAAAAAATATTAGTCATAGTTTGGATCTCTGCCAGGACTGTTAAGCTTGCTTAGATGGTCCTTGCATTAACCAAGCTTTTCCCTGAGTCATAGTTTGGATCTCTGCCAGGACTGTTAAGCTTGCTTGTTGGTTGGTCCTTGAATTGACCAAGCCCTTCCTCACAAGAAAATAATTTCTACTAAAAAATAGAAAAATTCACACTTATAAGCATATAAGAAAAACCCAAACCTAAGACAAGTTTTTGGTATAAAATAATCCATCAGGAATTGACGTGCCATTAAATTCAAATAATCAAATCAAACCAAAATAATTTATTTTTTTTTATGGTTTTTATTAGAATTAATTTATTAAAATCAAACTTTTTTATTTATTGAAGGCTTAAATATAACCTTTGCACAATTATCTAATATTCCTTAAAAGTGGAACTCATTGAAATAAACTTGTTTGAATATCTTTAGTTTTTTAATAATCTACAAATATTCTTTAATCTAGAAAAATACTTTGCAAATAATATTTGCTCACCAAAAGAATCAACTTAGAAAAGATTTGAAATGTTGCTACACAATAAATACTAAATTCAAATTTCTTTTAATGTTTAAACAATTCATTTACAAAACAAATTGTTGCTGTTTGTGATTTGAAAAGTATTCAGAATTATTTTAATCAATTTATTAAAAATATTTGCATTTTTAAAAATTTCAGTGAAACTATTTTTTTTTTTGTCAATATTTTTCTTTTCTTTCTAACAATGATATTTTGGACTTTCTTTTTTTTCCTATTTTAAGAAATTCTATTAATATCAAAAAAATACCCCCAAAATTAAACATTGGTTTTATTTTTCTTCAAATCTTAGGTAAATATCATCAAAGAAAGTGGAAACAATTTGGAAAATAGAGAAATCATCAAACATTGTCTTCAGAACAGAGCTTGGGTTCTTAAGGTAAGAAATACTCTTTTTTTCTCCTAAACTGTTTTGTGGCTGTGAAGCCAGCAATAAATAACTCAATGAAAAGGTGATTATATTGAAACAGGAGAGAACAAGTCGGAGGGGTGTGCTTAGGGCCCCCCATAGACTACGCAATTGCGGTTGGACCGTAAGCTCCCTAAGGGCTGCAAAGTTTTTGTAATGCAAAAAGAATTACCAAATTAATTATTAGGATTAACAAGAAAATCATCACAATTGAAATATACATCTATTAATCCTTCTCTCTTTCTGCCTATCTCTCTCTATGTGTATATAATCGAAGGCTCCAGAATGTTGAGGGGCTGCAAGGCACATTCTGTGTCGGGGCCACTAAGTGGCTAAGCACGGCATTTCACAAGTGGTACAAAGACAATTAAGTTGTATGTACTTTTGTCTGGCAAATCTATTCAACCAAATCAAGCTTTTTATACAAGTTCATCTGAAAGTCTCTCCTTCTAATTTCTTAAAATGCTGTAATGTTTCTCAATTTTTCTGTTTATGTTACTTAATAGGGTTGGTTGAGAAAAAAAAAGTCTACTCAACTAAAACCAAGAAATTTTGGAGAACTTAAATCTGTAAAATGATACTTTGAATCCTGCGAGAGTTTCTTGTGTTATCAGTTGATTTGGTTCATAGTCGATTTAAGAAGTTTGTGTCGATTGAGGGACGGCCATATTGAATTTTAAATAAAAGTCCATGCTAAATACTTTCTTCTTGTATTCATTAATAAGAAAAATTACATTTCAAAAATGAATTCTAGTTATTTTAGAATAGGGAATTATCTTTGAATCACTCTGTACAAGTAATCAAAATCAAAAAGAATTTTTACACATTTATTTAGACTTCTATAATAATCTGCAGTCAGTCAGACTTGACTATGACTAGTTGGGGCTTCAGTATTCCACCTTGGAACCCAACTCAGTAGCGCATGTTATTATTGGTTAAGTATCTGTTACACATCATATAGACAACTTCTGAACGTCCAATGCCCACATCCAGTTGAGCGAACCCACAACGACTGGCAACAGAGGAGCTTGCAGGGCTTTTGAAATGAGTGTTGCCCTTCACCTAGATGAATTGCTTTCCCGAGTTAATGAGCCCCATCTGCCTGAGGCAGCTAATGGAAATGCAATGGTTTTAACTGGGATTTGAACTTGTGTAATACAATTCCTGAGACCAAGATTTTACCACTGCTCTATCATTGCTTTCTTTTATAAAATGTTTAAAATTAAAAAATTTTTAAATTTTTTTTTTTTTAACCTTTTTTTTTTTTTTTTTTTTTTTTTTTTTCCTAAATTGAATTTAAGAAAATTATTTTTCTGTATTTTCAGCTTTTTGAAGATTTGAAGACTTTGCTTGAAAAACGATGAAAATGTCCAAATTTGATGAATGGACTTTTAGACACACACACACACACACGCACTTCTGTACAAAGTTTCCATTCGAAGAGAATTGAAAAAAAAAAAAAAAAAGACCAAAGATTCAAGGGCAATAACTCTTGACTCCAAATTATTAAAAAAGAAAAGAAGAAATAATTACTTATAACCAAGAAGAATAAAAAGAAGAAAAAAAAATCTCAAATCGTTTTTGGCAAAAAATTGTTGAACTGCTGCTCTCCTCATTTCAATTTTCCTTTTAGATTAATTTTTAAAAAGAAATTCTTTCACTTCTCAATCTCCCTCCTCCTTGTCCTTCTTCCTCCTCTTTTTCTATCCTCCCTTCTCCTTTAGGTCACTGTTTCCCTCCCCCCATTCCTCCTCCTCCTCCTTTTAAAAAGAAAGGCAAGTCCTCCCCTCCTCACCCAAGTCCTCTTTCCCCCAACCCAAATGATTTTTATCAAAAAAGTTTTTAATCACTGAATTCAGAAAATCAAAGAAGAAGAAAAAAATACAAAATTATGATTATTATTATTATTATTATCATCATCATTATTATTATTATTATCATTATTATTATTATTATGATTTTTGCTCTAAGTTCTTCTTTCCTATCAGTGAATACCAAGTTAATCGATATATATTTTTTTTAATCTTTAATCTAAAATTCATTTTTATTAATTTTATTATCATGATTAATAATTTTAATATTATTATTATTATTATTAGAAAATGCAAACTTTGTTTTCTTTTTATAAAAAGAAAACAAAAAATCTGGATTTTTATTTTATTTTTCAGTCAATTAAAAAAAAAAGAAATAAATACATTTTTTATTCATGGGAACGACTTTAAGGAATTAGGATTTCTATTTTATTTTAATGAAAGAATCAAAGAACTTTTCTTTTGTTTAAGACAAAACGAAAATAAAGTGAATTAAAAAAAAAAAGAAAATCTTTTTAATTTTCTACTTTTAGATTTTAATCATTAAGAAAAAAAGAAAAATATTTTTGGTTTATTTTGTTTAGATCTAAAGGGTTTCAAATCCTCCTCCATCAAAATAAAATTTTTAAGGTAATTTTTTTTTAATTTGTTGTTTAGCTGCTCTTAATTAGTCTAAAAAACAAAACAAAAAAAAGCAAATTATATTTTGTTTTTCTGGGTGTTTAAAAAAAAATATTTTTCTTGATTTAAGAAAAAAAGACAAAGAATAATGTCAGATGATTTTGATGATTTTATAATCCAAGCACAAACACACAAGGCAACACATTTAGGGCTTTACAAACAAATTACCTTTGAAAACTAAATATTTACATTTACTAGCCTAATAGAAAAGTTAATAGCCAAACCCTTGAAATATTATTTCACTCTAATGATATGAATAAACCAATAATTTAAAACTCACAGTTTTTAATAAAAAGGTTAATCTATTTCACTTAGACATTTTTTAAATAGCCTTGTCTAAAAAATAGAATATATGGTTCTATTTTTTATTCTGTCAAATTTTTTATTATTTAAATAATTTGACTTTGGTTGAAAAAGTTTAAAAAGATATTTTTCCCTCGGTATTTGGAAGATTGTTGGTGAAAAAAAAACAGTTACAAAAGATAAGTGTTTTATTATTTGTAGTTGCCACTTGGAAAAATCACCTGCAAATTTGAGTATTTCACTCGTAACTTAGAGCCTTGACATTGCAAGTATTTTTTTTTTTTTTTTCATAGAAGATTAAAAACAAAAAGATAAATGTTTGATCAAATTCTTAATTTAAATTTATATTCTTTATTTTCTTAAAATTAAAAAGAATTTTAATCTCATTTTATTATGTCACCTGAAGAAGACTGAAGGGTCATTTGGTCGAAACATGGCGAGGCAGAGAATAATAAGGATTAAGAGATTAATCCAAATAATAATAAGGATTAGGGCATTAATCCAAATAATGATTGTAGAATTGAGTTTTTTTTTTTTTTTTTTATTTAGTTTCAAAATTAAATTTATTCTCTAAATTTTAGTTTTAGCTGTCCAAAAAAAAAAAACCCAGAAAAATGATGACAATGTATTTGGTTTTTATTTTTGGTATATTCATTAAAAAAAAATGCAATTTGTTTTAGAAATACCATCAAAAGAAAAAAAAAAGATTTTAACTAAAAACGAAAAATACCAATAAAAAAAGAAAGAGAAAAACCAGTTTTTATCAAATATATCACAAAATTTCTTAAAATGTCATAAAAGTTCTAAAAAAGAAAACCAAAAAGAAATGTCACAAAACCCATTAAAAAAATGTCACAAAACCCATGAAAAAATATCACAAAACCCATTAAAAAATATCACTTCTAACCAAAATTTAAAAAATATTTTCTAAAATTAGTTTATTTGTTGAATTGTAATATTATTTCTTTATTGTTCATCTTTTTATTTTTCTAATTTGACTTTTGATTAGTAAAAAAACAAAACAAGAAACAAATCAATCTGCAAGACGAAAAAAAAAAAAATTGCTTTTTGTGGTAAAAATGTTGAGCGAATTATTTCAATATATATTTCTTTTTTTTTTCTTTTTTTTTTTGCTTTATCATGATGCTGGGTAAGGAATCTGGGTTTTGGAGGGGAGTTATTATATTAAAATTTTGTCAAAACCTTTTTTTTTTTTTTAAATAAAGAAAAAAAAAAAGGAAAGAAAATCTTATGAAACAAAAAAAAAAACTATTTCAATGTATCTTAAATTGTTGTCCTCTCAATCATTAATCGTCATAATTTGTTTTAGTTTCTTTTTTTTTTACTTTCCACACTTCTTCAGGTGTTAATTATAATCTGTCTAAATATTACTTTGTTTAGTCAAACTTATTTTACTCTTAATTTGGCTTATCTATCTTCTATCTATATATTAATAAGATAAGATCTTTGTTGGTTATCATGATGTCATCTATATTTCAATGGTTATCATGACATCATTCCCTAACAAACTTTCGATTAAATAATAAGTATATCTATATACTAATACAATAAAAAAAACTTTGTTGGTTATCATGATGTCATCTATATATTAATATGAAGAAGATTTCAATGGTTATCATGACATCATTCCCTAACAAACTTTTGATTGGATAATAAATAGAGTCAAAAATCTGGAGAGCCAAGAAAAAAAGATGGATGCCATTTTATCGTTGCGTTAAATTTCAAAATTTTTTTTTTTTAATTTGCAGTCCAACCTGAATTTATGGGACACTGATTTTTATATTGAAGGAAGTCTTCATTGTTTATGGGATGAAAAGTATCATTCTTATGTGAAGTTGAAGTCATCAACTACCGTGGAATTTACACGGGTTCTGCTAGTTATTATTATTATTATTATTTTCTTTAACAAATCCAGCAGGGAAAATGTTGGGATTATAACAATTATGGTTTAAGATTTGGAAAATCACCACAAAAAAATCCAATTCACCTGAAGAAAGGTTAGAAGGTATAATGACTGAAACATTGGATAAAATCAAGATGAGGACATTAGTCTAAGATAATTGTGTAAATAATAAACTCATATTCATCATTGCAAAGATAAAAAAAATGTTTTTTTTTAATATGTATTGATTTTTGTTTGTTTTTTTTTCATTGTATTGAAATTTTTTTTTCATTTAAAACCAAATTAAAATAAAAAGGTTTAAATCTGATAAATATTATTATTATTATTATTTTTAATCCTTTGAATTCCATTAAAGCTAAAATATTGTTGTGTCTTTTTTAGTCTTATATTGTCAGGGCCAATATATTGGCCCTGTAGGGTCAAAAGGGTTGATGCTGTCTTTCACTATTGATCTCTCATTGGAGCTCACAATGTGGATATTGAATTCTGGGGGCAACGGTTGAATCTCTTGTTCTGTTGATTTCACATAAAAACAAATATTTTCTCCTGGTATCATATGATTACAAATCTGGGTTCTTTTGACTTTTTAAGAGTCTCATCAATATTACCAGTGTACGGTCTTCTCATCACTAGACTTCTCATCACGTGGTTTTTTCATCACATCGACAACTTATCACTTTGAGCTTATTCATCACTTCGACTTCTCATCACCCTAATAATAACCATTAGATTTTTATTCGAATTATTTGTCCATTTTTGGGAATCTTTTAAAATGTTTTTCGAACAGTTCTAAGTGTTGTTTACACAATATTTATTTTTTGATAAATAAATACCAAACATTTTAAATGTAACTAGACAACCCATGACCCGTTGGGTCAATCAGTGTTGAAAAATCATAGTAACATTTAATAAATCCGACTTTGG
>JAUZSX010242376.1:0-15413 GCA_034780655.1 Idiosepius hallami
CGCTCTATAAAGCTATGTATTTTATTTATATTTATTTTTGGTACACCGATATTTAATGAGGGGAACCTATGTTTTGATGTTTTGAGTCCCTCGGGGACTTTTAGAGAGCCAGGGGTACCACGCACGCGCGGCTTGTTAAAAATTAAATTTTGAATAAAGATAATAATTGAAACTGATCTCATGAATTCAGAAAACTTTCATCAATCAAGTTTAAACTAGTAATAAATTCATTTTTTGGTGGTTTCAAAATAAAATCTACAAAAATTTTAAATTGAAAATAATTTTTTTTTAATTAAACAAAAATAGCCTTTGAATATTTATGATGCAGACTATGATCTTCATATTTGTATTTGTTGAATTTATTATGTTTTGGAATTTATCCTTTGGTCTTCAGGTTTTCTGTACATAGTCAGAATCAAAACTGCACTCTGATGTTTTTGTGTTGTCAAAACAATGTCATATTTTTTGATTTTTAAACAGAAAGTGTGTCTTCTTCATTTTATAAAAAAGCATACATGAGGGACCTACCAAGTTTTAAAAAGGTTGATTACAAGCATGAGTGTTCTTAAATCTGGAATCTAAAATATGCAAGTGTTTTCAATTTAGAATAATGATTTTTTTTTAAAATCTGGTCTAACTTTCCTTATTATAGGTTCCCATACACTATCCACTACAATGCTTGGTCGACTTAGGAGGCTAATGCAACCTAACATATAAGCTGCTTCTTTGGAACATCTCCTAATCCTATGTTCCTCTGGGTTCAGTATCCTGACTTTATTCCACATGGGCAGATAGTTCCTATTATTAGGTCATTATAACCTCTTGCAAAAAAACCTGTAAACAAAAGGCATTTATTAAAAACCAACCAACCAACTGAAGGGTTCAGGGTTAGAAACTTGTTCACAGGTAATTCATCAAATTTCTCAAGGAAATGTTTTGATTTTATTTTTTGTAATTATCAATAAAATTTACACAACATGAGTTGCTTGTTAATAGTTCATTAAAAGTTGTTGTTAGTGTTCAATAAATAATAAATTAAACACTGAAATATAAAATTGAAAAGGATGGATTTTTATAGAAAGTGTTGTAGTATAATTCTTATTGTTGATACTCAATAGTTTTATTTGTAGCAAACCTGGTGTGCTGTTTGGCCTAGTAGATACATCTATTCGCTGGAATAAGAAATAAGAACTACGATGGTGATATTAGTTTTCTTTGCGTAATATATCAATTTTAGTCTCTCTCTTTTCATACATGTAGACTTATTGCCCTCTCACTCACAAAACATATGACAAACAAGGTCTATTTTAAATCATGGAGACTCTTTATCAAGTTTCAAGTTGAGAAATTTTAAGTACAGGACTCCAACTACCATTTTTTGGTCTGCCTGCGCTCTAGTTCTATCTTAGCCCTTACTCTGGAAATAGGCTTCCTTTACCTTAGAGACAAGTCCCCAGCGCTTGAACAAATCGGGCAATACTTCTAGTATTTTATAAATGTGAAGACTAGTTATAATCCACTAAATTCAATAATATTTTGTTGAAAACATGACAAAATTATATATATTCCAAGTTGCTATGATATATATCTAAACCAGGGCCTCTGACTAAATATAACTAAGAAGTTTATTCAACTCCATAAGTTACTTTTCCTAAATTTTAATCCACTTCTCAGTAGGTCATCCAGTACGATGCATCCTCAGATCCAATCATATCAAAAGTAGTTGTTTTTTTATTCACCCTATGGTACCTTTCTATTTATATTTTCCAAAAAATTATTTCAAGCTGAAAGTTTAAGTAAATTACTTTGACTAAATTCTTCATCTGGATTGAATCTGGAATGCTTAAAAACACACAATTGGTTAGGTACTGTATGAATATTTTTTAGGCATAAAAAATTCCATCTACCTCTTCTTTTTCAGATATGCATTTAATTAAAAATGTATAATAGTCTTCTTTCTAATATCAAACATCATTTTTAGACCTTTCCAAAGAGTTGAGTTTTGAAAAAGAAATTCTTTCCTTCTGCATTTGCAAATATATATGTGTGCGTGTGTGTGTGTACAAACTGTAGAATCTAGGATCTCGAATATTGATTTAGTTTACAGTTGAGATAAAAACTTTTACTGCTATAATAGAGGAAAAAAAAAACTTAATACTTAAAGGAGGGTGGAGGATTTTTTGTTTTTTCCGCGGGGTCCTAACGTAGAAATACCTGGTTTGGTGCCCAGGCACGGTTAAATTCACTCGGGACGACGGACTCGTAAGACTTCCGGCTAAGAGAAGGAAACTCTGACATAAAACCTGCATTCCACCTAAACAATCATTCTTGCCTCGGCTTGTCACTGATTACCACGTCTAAGTGGAACGAGAGCGGATTGTGCGTGTCGTACAAGCGCGCAAGACGTTATTTTTATGTACAGACGACTTAAGAAGGGCAGCCCTTACACGCATGTGGCTCGCTCATGTGTAGCCCTTCTTTGAGCTGGCCAATCTTCTGTCAAGAAGGGGCAGTCACCATGTGTATGGTGGCAAGGGAAAACGCCCATTTGCAAAAAGGTCCAATTTGCCCCATCACCGATTCTAATTCCACTCATCAACAATAATGTACAATTTTTTTAATGTCCACAGAAAAGGCCAAAAATACACACAAACAAAAACATTGCTACCCCAAAATAAGTTGCCTAAATATTTCAATTAAATTAATTAGAAATATCTAATTAATTTAATTGAAATATTTAGGTAATTTTCATTCTGTTCAGTTTATCTCTTAAAGTCATAAAACAAATGTTTGTGTACATAAGAGAAATATATTTGACTCGTTAGCAACACCAGATATTTTGTCTTTTCTGATCATCTATCTAATTAATTGATGTAATAAAAAAAAAAAATTAGGGTATTTTGCCAATGGCCGATTGGACAATGTTTGGACATTATTGTTGATGGGCAAAATTGGAATTTGTCTTATGGCAGATTGGAGCTTTTTGCAAATGGATGATTTGACCTAAAAAAAAAAAATATATATATATATATATATATATATATATATATATATATGACCCTCAGAAGTATCAATTTACCTCACTTAAGAATCAATCACTAGCTAAGCTATTAAAAAACTTAAACTTAAGTAAAATCAATGAAAAGCAGTTTATTGCTACCTAATTTAAGAGTTTTTGAAGTAGAGAAATGAAGGTGAAGAAACAAAAACCTCAAACAAACACTACAAGAGAAATCAAATTTGGAATAAAACAGACATTTTTTATTCTATCAAAAATTCAAATGAATTAAGGCAAAACCTTAATAAAAAGTAAAAGTTGAAAGGATTCATTTCTAGTTTACTTTAAATTATGGTTGTTTTAAAAATGACAGCAACAAAAAAAATTTCAGTCTGACAATTTATTTTGTTCATGTTATTCACATGAAAAAAAAGGGTAGCTTAAAACAATTCATCAACTTAATATTCAAATAAAAACTTTTAATTAAATAAAATAAAAACATTAATAAAAATCAAGTCCAACATCATAATGCAGAATATTGAAGAAAAGAAAAAGCACTTAACTTAAAGAAGATAGTTTTATAAAAAGAAATTTATCAAAA
Organism: Idiosepius hallami; assembly: GCA_034780655.1. Taxonomy (NCBI): domain Eukaryota; kingdom Metazoa; phylum Mollusca; class Cephalopoda; family Idiosepiidae; genus Idiosepius; species Idiosepius hallami. The sequence goes on from JAUZSX010242376.1 coordinate 3,600, forward strand.
ATGGAGGATTTTAAGGCTGTAATGCTTTACAGTTCAATTTTAAGAACAACAGGATTTACAAAAAAAGAATTAAAATTGAAGATTAAAAACAAAGACTTCTGAAAATTAAGCTGATTTAAGACAAAAGTTAAAAGAGATATTTCTATTAACTTAAAAGTAACAGGAAAATCTGTTGGAATTATATGTAAATGAATAGTGGTTTTTAAAAATTCCATAAAAATTGCCATCAATTATTTCATGTACGTATATTAAAAGGTGTGTAAACTGAGTGGAGATCTTCATTGGTATAAAGGTTGCCTTTATAGAACAAAGAAATTTCAAAATTAAGCAATAAAAGCAAACACTGCAATGTAGAAATAAGAAAGAAAAATAACTTTTTTTAAGGCCAAAACAAAACAATAAGAATGCCACACTTAAAAAAAAAAATTAGTTTCAAATTGTGAAAAAATCTACAGTTACAAAGTTTCATAGATTTATTAATATAGGACATTCTACACTTGAGACAGACCATAAACTGCAACTTATTCTTTCTAATCTATGAGGTGGGGGTTGTCCGCTCATACTGTAAATAGGCTGCAAACTGTTTATTCCATCATCAATATGGTCTGCAAGGGGGAGCTAAAATGGTTGATCTTAGAAAACAAAGAACTATTAGAATACAATAAATTTAATCAGTTTCATTAAAACTGATATGAAATGTTTAAATAAGTTATTTTTTCTAAATGTTTTAATAAAATTTGAAAGAAAATTTTACTTATTATATTACTTTATTTGTAAAGCTTTTTAAATAGAACCTTATCAATAAAAATAGAAAAAATGCTACTTTTTGAAAAAAAATTCTCTTAGAGAATTTGAAAGAAAATCCATATGAATTTTTGGTAATTTTTATTTTGTTGTCATTGCTTATCCTCATATTTCTTATAGATTAACTAATATATTAATCAAAATATGATTGTTTTTCAATATTAATAAAAAAAAATAAGATTGTTTTTCAACTCAACACAGGCTTTCTGGTAAAAATTAAAAAAACAACAAAAAACAAACATGATGACAAAAGAAATGAAACATTGGTCATTTCTAATTGATATTCATTTAGAAAGTCCAAGTTAAGTCCTGACTATGAACAGGAAGATTTTAAATTTCAACCTGAAAGAGATTGAAGAGCACATAGGCTAAAACATTGCCAATACTGCTGAGACTAAAAGTTTGAATATTATAAATAACAATATCTTTTTTTTCTCGATAAAAGTGTTTTCAGAGACACAAAACTTTGATTATTTGCTATCAACAAAATATGAAAAATACAAGTCAGACTCTTGTGTCGTATGCAAATGTGATAAAACACTTTAGGCAAATATTCTAAAAAATTATGTTGAAAATAATTGGTCAAATGTTCTAATACTGATGAGATGGTGCTGAAGAGAACTGCACAAGCAAAAGGGAAATAATTTTTCCTTCTGAAAATTGCTGACAACGATTGTGAGTCAATTGAATTAAAATATCACAACTCATGCTACCATGATTATAGACAGTTCCTTACCAAACCAAACAGACCTGAATGTCTGTAAGCAAGATACCTCATATGGTAAGGCATCTGGTATTTTTGCAAAATTAGTTCAAACAAGAATAATTGAAAACAAAAAAAAATAGAACTGAAAAAATTAATAAGCAAATCCCAAAAAGACTCAGGCGGTGTTGATGTTTGTTCACATTAAACTGATTATTTGAAACCAAAACTGAGAAAAAGATTTCCTCAACTTTACTTTATCACTTCTCAATTGAAATCTCAAGGGGACGTTTGTCAATGTGAATAATATTTTCTTCAACCTTAAAGGAAAGTACATTTCTATGAGAAGAACGACACCATGAAAATACCAGTGAAGAAGCAACAACTGGCACTGACATACCAGAGCAAAATGTTATGAAATGCATTTGACCATTCAAAGTGTAACTTGCACATAGGTTCTTAGAATCTAAGAAATACTGTCAAATATTACAAATGTTCTATGACATGGCCACTGACATTAAAGCTTCAAGCCATTGAAAGGTAACACAAGACACTTTATATAACTTTCTTGCACGATAAGTTGGTGCATCTGAAGAATTGGCACAAGGGTTAATATGCCAGCATCTATCAGTTAAAAGCTTGTATCTATTGTGCATAACATCATTTTTTTGGTTTTTAATGGATAGCCTTTATACCTAAACATTTATAACCTGCCTGGGTCTACTCGGTTGATTAGTATACTGAAAGGCATAGGACATTGTGATTCTAACTCTATTAAATACATGATAAAGCCCTTAGTGGATAAAACTCTCTTGCTTTGCCTATCTAACCTGGTATTCAGAATTATCTGACATGAAACAACAATGATTTTGATGAGGAAATTTCAACCAGATGCAGTAAAATGCACAACACCATTGACATAATCATTCAAAAAATGAGGAGTTACTAATCCACTGAATATATTTGTATTTTTTAAAAATCAATAATAATGTTTTATTTATTCAGATTAATAAATTTTGTTAAGTTTTCTTTCATAGTAAGAAACAGGTAAAAAAGAGAGAAAGTGATTTTTTAAAGAAATAAAGATTAAAGTTGTAAATACTGAATACATACAAAATGAAAAGATGATCGGTCATAATATGGAAAAATTGATTCATATTGTGTCCGAATGTTGCTTGTATATTTTTTTGTTGGTATTCGAAACCCCATTGGCTAAAAACAAGAATAGAGAAATTCCACATAAAAAAAAGTGAAAGTAGTCTTTTTTTATTTCATTATAGCTAGGCAGATTATTATTATTTCTCACTATATGAATATAAATCGACACAAATATAAATCGATTGGGAATAAAAGACGAGGTAGAAGAGTTTTAGCCAAAAACTGAGGAATTATTTACGACTCAAATACAAGTAAAGTCTACAGACATCTATTAAGTCTCGGCTGTTATATGATGTAAATAAAAACTTCAACCGAAAAATGGAAATAAGCTTTGCTGTTATTGTCATGCTCTATAGCATAAGCTGAATCTTTTAATTTGTAGCCAGCATCATAGCAAAACCTTTTACCAGACATTAAAAATATTTTTTTGACTTTAGCAATAAATATAAGACTTCGAGTAGAGTAACAAGTATAAACGCATATTGCGCGTGACAGGTAACACTTAATAACGTAATCAAATTTTATGGCAAGCAAAATGGTATGCACAAGTTAAATTGTTCTGTAAGATTGAATCAAATATAATTCTTTATTTTCTATAACCATTGAATATGATTTATGTAAAAATCATGTGAAAAATAAGTTTCTTACAGCTTTGTTAATATAGGGCAAAAAAATTGCCGTAACTAGTCATGTTCATATCACTTGGAACCTTAAAGCCCGACACAATCAATGACCCCAAAAGATAATATGAAAAAGGCATATTGCTTTAATAATAAAAAAAAATCAGTTAACATTGGTTACTTCATATAAAAACTGGCTTCAATGTTAGGAGGAATAAAAAATTAGTCAAAAAATTGTCATGTTCATATCACCAGAAACCTTAAGAGACAATATGAAAAAGGCATACTGCTTCCTAATCTATTTTATATAATTTATTATTTTCGTCTTATTAACATTTTTCTAAACAGAAAAAGATCTTTATTTTGGGTTATAATCCTAACAATGGAAACTAATTCCTGAACATTTTCTTCTTTAATGATGATCTTCAGGTTTCAGTTTTTTTATTGAATTCATTTACTTGATTAAAGCCTTATGCCAATTATTATCTTCAATCATCATTCTATGTTTATTGCTTGAATTGGTAAAACAAGTAATGTTCTTAAATACTAGACACAACCTGATTGGATCTGAAATAGAAGCTGTCATTGAGTGAAATTATTAAACAAGAGTGTCGCTTATGTACCAATATCATTTTATTTCATTACAGGTGTGTTGTTTGAAAACATTTATTGAATCTTTAAACATAATAAAGATTTAATGTTTCCAAACACCTGACACTCTCTTTACGTTATTGGAATTTTAAAATTCCAATTGTTCAAATTATGTGACATGAATATTTAAATTTCTTTAACTTTATTTTTTTGCTGACTTATTATATTTGTTAGTATTCAAATGATACTATAGTTGATAGAATATATTCACTATTAAAGAGGAAATTTGTAATTCTTTAGCATATGTTTGCCTAAATATGGGGACAAGTTGTAGGTGTAACTTCTACAATCTTTCTCAGTTTACTATCTTTCTTTACTTACACTGAAATAAAAATTATGATTAGTTTTTTAAATTAAATTGAGCATTTTTATAATACAATTTTGATGTTTATAAATTCTATTTTATCAATTTGCTATTTTGCCAACATACTTTTTGATACAATTACTGCATTCAATGCTATACACAATAGCATCAAAGTAGTTGTGAGGAGGTTTATATTTATTAGTAATATTATTTTTAATTATAAGAGGACAACAATTGACAATGAATTACTATCTATATGCCCTGATGATATATGTCTAATAAAAAAAATGTGGGCTTAATCTTTAAAATATATCAGTATTATGTTGTTTTTTTTACATATTAATTTTTGTTGCACATTATCAGTATTCATTTTTTATTTTTCTTATTTCCACAAAAGGTGAGAAAGAAAAACTTTCAAAACTGACAAACTGTCTACAATGTACTTATGAAGAAATAAAAAGTGAAATTCAAATGAAATAAGTATGACTACCATAATAACAACAGTTTTAATGTAACATCAACATGTGTACTACTGTCAACCATAAAGTCTTCAAATTGTTAATTCAAGTAGACATTTCAAAGACTTAAAAGTTTTATCCAGTTAACCCATTATTAAGGGTTAAACTCTTCCATGAGAGCTCCTAATAAGACATGAAAAAGATTCCTAAGTTCAATAACCTGAAGGTTTTATCGGCCAAGACATAAGAAAGATAAAATTAAGATGAATACATTGGTCTAAAATTTTGAACTACTAATCAAGATTCATCTCAGGGATTCCAAAAAAACAATCAAGATGTCACATGAAATAACATCAAACAAACAGAAACAAAAAATTCAGTTTCTTTATCAAAGCAATTTATCATATCATACCCATACTAGACTGATTAAATTTTATCTAAACTGGAAAATTTTGAATCAGAAATATATCCTAACTGGAAAGTAAGATAATAAAAATAGTAAACAGCGTATGATTTTTGGGGGGTATAAAGTAAAGATTTTATTTAAAATTTAACTGCTATATTTTTCTCTAAAATTAAATTTTGACAATCACAAAAATACTTTTTTTTTTTGTTTCCAATTTTTTTTTTTCAATTGCTTTCATATTTGTATTCTCTTCAAATTTTGCTTTCAAACTCATTATTTGGTAAGAGTTAAAAATTACCTTTTTTGGTTGAGAGGCTTATATTTTCCTGCAATTTTTAACATTTTTATCTTTTTTAGAAGGAAAGTTAACAATGTACCAGGGTTTATTCCCTTAAGAGCCACCAGTGTAATAAAGTAAAGGATGTTATCATTAATATAACATAAAACATTTTACCACAGTTTGTTAAGCACTCTCGTGCGCGCGTGTGTGTGAGAGAGAGAGAGAGAGAGAGAGAGAGAGAGTGAGTGTGTGTGAGAGAGAGAGAGTGAGTGAGAGAGAGAGATAGAAAATTAGAATCAATAAAGAAAATTACTCATGGTTGTTGGAGTCATACACATTTATTGTGGAGACAAAAACCTACATATGACAAATAAAAAATTATGCATAAAGAGTTACAGTCTGGGTATCAGGAAGCAAGCATCAAGAAATATTATTCATTTCTCTATTTTGAAGCGGCTACTCCGCTTTTCTTTTAAAAAATTGAAATTTTAGAGTGAAAAAGGGGAAGCAACTCTGAAAAAAGGAGTAAGGAGTTACTTCCCTTATATTCTACATTTTGTACGCCCCAATAACCAAATAGCTTGGTTCCATATGGGAGATCAGGATGACAGTGTAAAGAGATTGACAATAGGATAAAACATGGTGATATTCTCACTCCAACATTTTTCTCAATCTTTGCAACACTCGCATATGCGTTTCAGAATTGTAAAACTGGAGTCTTCCTTGAAATTTGGAGAACTGGTAAAGCTTTCAACCTGAATTGTTTGAAAGTAAAGGACTTTCCAACTCTTGTACATGAACTAATGTATACTGACAATATAGATTTCATCAATCACACAAAAGAGGACATGAAAGATATTATTGATTATTTCTCCAGAGCGTGCAATGCCTTTGCACTCACAATCAGTTTGGAGTAGACTCCACAGTCCAACAGCATCTTCAAAGTTCTGGACTATTACGCCAACAGGAGTAGATTAGGTACTGTTGATGATTTTGTCTACCTCAGCCAGAATCACAAGCAACAGTCAATTTACATTGCTTTAAGAGCCAAAACCAATTCTAACTAAAGACAAACAAAACATCTACAAACTTTCTCAGACTTTCACCAAGTGTCCAAGTCACTCAGGGATTATAGATAACAAATTGGCTGATGAACAAGTTAGGGAGAGTACAAAAAAGGACCAATCTGAGATAGACTGCTTGTATGATTCAACCAAAGCTGCATTCAAATGAAGAACCTGGGGAAGACTGATCTAACACAACAGGATATGAACAGTTTATGGATTGGGAAAGAAGACCTTGGAACATGTCATCTACGAATGCTCCCGTATCCAATGCCCTTTATCTTAACCTCACCATAAGACTTACTCACTGCAGACCCCAGTAGTGCCTTTAAGATTTAGAAGAAATGAAAAATACAACTGCTCTAAACGACATTTCACAATCTTTCACCTTGGTCTAACAATAGTGAAATTACAAAAATATGATATTTGGATGACTAACAACAACAATAATATCAATAACAAAAGTGCACATAGATAAGAGGTCGGAAAACGGATATTTTGATTTTCATACTGTTGAACCAAAATTTAGGTTACAACTCAAATAGCTAAGAATCAAATTTTAATCAACATCCCTTCCAGAAGCCTGGGGTATGCTTGATATCATAATTAAAAAGCTTCATAAAGATCTGGGATTAAGAAGAAGTAAGAAGGAAAAAGGAAGAAAAACATGTTTATTTCAAGAACCATTTGCTTCTTGTGCCATTCTCTTTAGCATGAACGTGTACCTCAGTAAAATGAATTCAGTAGTGGTAATTTATCCAAAAATATAACTTCAGTGGTAGTTACAGCAATAAATCCAGTATTCAGGTCTCTATTTCAAGATTTGGTGAAGTGGGAAAATCTGTTGAATCTGACTTCCTGAAATAGGGTGAAATATCTCCTTTTTGCTTTGTGATTGGTCGGGTTAAATTTACATATCCCAGACCTGGCTTTCAATTTATGTACAATTAGGTCAATAAATTAGGTATGCATTTTTGATATAACAACACCAAATTTAAATAATACCATTTTTACAAAATACCATTAAAGAATTTCTTATTAATATAGTATAGATTGTTTATCTATAAGAATATATAGAAAATAATTGAAAAAAATTGAACAGCACTTACTAATTTGCATTGTACTCGTGTTGGTATTGATATTGCAGGGACATTTGGTAAGCCACAGACAGACAAAGGAGAAGAATCACTGATAAACATAAAAAGACAAAAAAAATTAATTAATTACTTCATTAAAACCCTATTTTTTATGTATTGGCATAGCTTAGGTTATTTTAGTGACTATTTGAAAATGGAATAGTCTGAATATTGAATCACTTTATTTTTTTTTTTTAAGGGAGTGGGAACATTAAATTATGACAATGTGACATTTGTGAAGTTCTGTAAATTTTATATATTTGTCTCTTTCTTCTAAGCTCAATCTAACCCAATAGAACTTCTTAATTGTTTTATTGTAGTCTTATTGTTGTTGGACAAGAAGATTCATTCAGGCTTCAGTCAGTCTTGCAATTGCGATAGAGTTTTTTCGCAATCTCAGAAGAAACAAATCAAAGACTGAGAAATATGAGGGTATACCAAATAAATCTATTACAAGTTAGAAAAGCATTTCATGCAGGGAATGAAAATTGTTAAACAAATATTTTTTACTTTAAGAATTAAGGTACAAGATTTAATTTGAAAATTATCAATTTACACAATGCACTTAAACTTTACAAAGTAGGTTATAAAGATTAATTTTAAATTAAATGCAAAAATTATCTTGGATTTATTTTATGTAACCTAAATTTTGTAGCACTTTATAAAAATAAATCTATCTATTATTTAGCAATTAATAATATAGATATATACAATTTTAAACTTAAAAGGTTTTTAAAAGTGCAACAAAATGTACATGACATAAAATAAATCATTTTATTTATTTAATTAATTAATGATTATTTTTTGTTATTTTATTTATGTTCAGGACTTTTGTGTGCAGACCATAGTGCTTAAACTATTTTATTAAAATAATACTTTTAAAAAATTTTGAGAGTGGCCAAATACTTTTAATTGGTAGTATAAGGCATTGAAAAAGAATAATACTAAAAATTATATCTATATTTTGAAAAGTGTTTTAGGATATATACTAATTACAAATCTTCCTAAACCATACAAATTGAATAAGTAACTTCTTAAACTTTTTATAAATGAATTTGTCTTGCTATCAATTTTACAGACTCAGCATTCTTTTCACTAGACACTAGACATAAACTGTACGGTCAATTGTAAATATGGCCCTGATATAATATGAACTACATAGTTTACTAATTTTTCCAAAAAGCCCTTCACATTTAGAATGTAATGCACCTATGAAGGCTTTCCTTGGTTAACCTATCACGATTATGAAAAGCCAATATTATGCTTTCAAGGTAACCATTTCAATAGATTTTCCCTTAATCTAGATGGCAATTCAAAAGAGACAAGTTATTTGATAGAAACAAATAGTATTTCTACTAATTCAGAAAAATAGGTCCAAGGGTCCTAAAAATTCACTTTAAAATGAGTATTGTATAGTTTAAAAAACTATGGTGTAGTTACACTAGTAGTTAGTTCATATAAATTACTAGAAGCTTTGCCGGACTGGCTCTGGGGACCTACCACAAAGGTAATTAAGAAAGTTCATTATATAGGAAAGCAGTTAATGTTTGTCTTTACTAAATTCCTTTCTAAAGCTTTTCTCTACTAAATTCCTTTCTAAAGCTTTTCTTTACTAAATTAATTTCTAAAGCTTTTCTCTACTAAATTCATTTCTAAAACTTTATGCCTATTATATATGAAGGACATACTGTACATATGCCAAATTTTAGTGGTCTGAATCATTTTTTTCAAAAAACTATTATGGTTTCATTTCCTGAAGAGCTCTAAGTATAGACATTTTTTCTAAATATCTTTTGTCGTTTCATTTTTTGAAGAGCTGCAGAATGAATGGTCTCATACAACCAAAAAGAAATTCTCATCTAAAAGAGTTTTAAAAAATTGAAAAAGGAAAAATAAATAAAAATAATGAAATACACAACTAAATTTCTTACTTTTCTGGAACAATTTGTACAGGTTCTTTAGCTGCTTCTGCCAGATCTTCTCGTATTTTGGCTTGTCGTTTCCTGAATAGGATATAAGGAAAAGATTTATCAAAATGAGCCATATTTGGATGTGAAAAAATTTTTTGAGCAAAAATGATTAAATAATATAATGACGATTAACCTCAACTTTATTCTGTCCACTGCATATTGTAAAAAAGGAGGACAAAAATCTAGTGATCAGATATATGGATAGAATTCTCAGATAGATAAAACTGAATAGCAATTAAATCTGAACCATTCAGTAATAGTGGCTCCAAAAACCTGTCATATAAAATATATCACGATTAAATTTCCATAAAAACTTAGTCATTAATAACACTAAATATAAATTTTGTCTCTATTAAAATAATAATATTGTTAGTATTTTAACTAATAAATAACAATACAATTTTTTTTAGAGGAAATGGGACTAATAAGATTTTAAAGTGTAATCTAAATAATAAAGAAAACACTTTTTAAGCCAATAAATTACAAATAATAAAATGTATTTTCAGAAGCGGTGACTAAACTTTTAAATGATTATCTAAAATATATTAATATTAATACTTAAGTTTTGCAAAAATACAAGGAACATACATGAATTTTCAATATAGTAATACATTGTATCAGCGGCGTAGCCAGGGTATTTCGCGCCTGGGGGCAACTATAAAATTGGTGCCCCCCCCTCTTCTGTGTTTAAACGCATTTTCTCTTACAATAACATTGTATACCTTACTGTATTATTATATAATTGATTACAGTGAAAAACAACTTTATAATGTTATACCAATAGTAAAAACTGACCAAATGAAACTAGAAGACATATATCTATAGAAATATACCCTCTCTGTATATATATGTATGTGTTTATGTCTAGTCATTAAGCAAGCGTATCAGATGACGTCTGCCAGAGCCGCTGCAGCGATCTTGCTTGTGACCGGTTTTTTACCCTTGTTGTGAAAATTTTGTAAGCTTCATTTTGGCGCCCCTGTACCTTGGTGCCCGGGGACATATGTACCTCGGCGCCCCCTCTAGCTACGCCTCTGGTTCTTTAGGGTCTAAAGCAGGGGTGGGCAACTTCTCCAGTCGGTGGGCCAGATTTAGGAAAATGAAGTTATTAGTGGGCCGGATTATTACATGAATAATATTCAATATCTTAATCACATTATTAAAATTTGTTAAGTTTTTAATAAATAAGATCAATTAAAAATAAAAACTGGCATATTTTCTTATTAAACTTTTTTACTATTCTAAAACTTGATCTTCGCTGGTTTAATTTTTTGAAAATTAGCTTTTAAATCAAATTTTTCAAGCATTTATGATGTTTGAAAGTGTAGGTGTCTCATTATTAAAGTTTTTATCACTAATTAAAATGGCGACATTATGGTGACCTTTTCGGCACTGCTATCGGCGGGCCAGTCGAAATCCCTTCAGGGCCCGGACCCGGCCCACGGGCTGTATGTTGCCCACCCCTGCATTAAACTCAAACCTGAGCGTAGAAAGGTGGTTCATACCTTTTTTAGAAGGTAAACATAAAGAGTGGACCAGCATTTTACATTGTTTATTACGATTTTCAAATTTGACCTCTGATTCTTATAGATTTTTAGTAGAATTCGATAGGGATGGCCCTTGTTTAACGTCTGGATTGTGTAGGTAACCAAAAACAGGATTTATAATAGGACCCATCTTTGGTTCTTATCCTGTTTAAATGAATTTAAGATTGTGAAACCTTCTGGTTCATCCAGAATTGTATTTATATATTTATATATATACTAGAAGTATTGCCCGGCTTTGCCCGGCGCCGGGGACTTGCCAGTATTATTTTTCAAAAACGCTTTGTGTTTGAAAAAAAAAATTTTTTTCTTAATTTTCAAAAACACTTCTCCGTTATTTATTTGCTTGTTTATTTTCAATTCAAAAACGCTTTTTCGTATCTTCTCAGCGTTAAAAAATAATTTAAGCAAAAATCACCACTTCTAAAATGCCGTAATGATTTCAAGTTTAATTGGAGACACCGGTTCCAGTCAGATCCCCGAAGTTAAGCAAGGTCGAGCCTGGTCATTAGTTACATGGTTGACTATTTAAGAATCGCAGTGTTCACAGTTCAATTCCATATTTTCTTCTGGAAGTATAGCGCCTACTTAATCTAGCCACGTGCATGCGCATGAATTCAAAACCGGATGTAGAACCTGTTCAAACAGGAAGATTAGAGTTTTAATAGTATATTAGATTAGATTTACATGAAACAAGTGTAAGGACAAGACAGTTA
>JAUZSX010242487.1:0-15408 GCA_034780655.1 Idiosepius hallami
ATATACACAGTAGCGTCCAAAAGTTAAGGAACTGTCGATCATTTTTAAATGACTTCTAACTTTATCTATGTAAAAAAAAAAAAGTTTTTCCAATGTTTAATAATGGTAATTAAATGAAAAAAAAATATTTTTATTTTGAATACATATTAGTTTAAATAAATTTAATTAAATTATTGTTGTTCAAAAGTTGAGGAGGAGGTCTAAACACATAAAATTTGATATATAGTTTATTTGGGCCAGGGAAAAAATCTAATTGCCGTTAAACCGGAAAAATAACTACTAAGGGGTCCAAATTTTGAATTACAAAAATTACAAATTCAAAATAAACAGAAAAGTCAACATCGCACAATGATTCAAACCAGTAAAGTTTTCATATGTACGCTGCTGCTTTCCTCTAAATACCCAAGAGAAAAGCATTTGAAATTAATTTATATATTTCTCCACACAATAGACCAGATCAGGATCAAAGAACCACCCCAAATAGCAAAAAACAAAACTATGACCCATACTCAGGCTAAAATGTATGTATATTCTATTTAGATATTGTAGCAACCAGTTTACTTTTACTTTTGAATGTTGAAAGTGGTTGTAATCGGATTTGGCTCTCGTTTCCTAGTCTCAATAAATAATTTCTTCAATACAAAAGCTTATGCATTGGCGTCTTCTACTTCTAAAATCTTCTGAGTTAAAGGGGAAAACACCAGGCTATGCTGGCTAGTATATTATAACGTTATTTATTTTTAGAAATCTCCCAATTAAAAAATGGATTCGATTTTCTCCACCTCAAAATAAATTAAATAAAAATGTATTTTTGATGATCCCTATATTATATATTATTCTTATCGTTCTATTTTTGTCTCTTAAAAATCTTATTATGAAAAGCTTAACTAATTTTCAGTGTCATTTCATTAAAAATGGTTACTCGTCTTAAAGTTGATGTTTTCATTGTTTGAATTAAAATTGTTATGTAGACGAATAAAACTATTTCAAATATATTGACTGCAATCCATTGTTTTTGTTTCTTATTTCTTTCTCCCATTTTTGATGTTTTTTTCTTTGATTTTATTATTTCCCCCTCCTCCCCTTCTACCCTCCTTTAAGTACTTTTTGAAAAAAAAATTATTTTCTTCCAGAAGTTTTTCCCCCTCCCTTTCTGTTCCTATTGATTAGTTTTATTCTTATTTTTCTTCGTTTCTTGTTTTTTTTTTTCGGATTTTCCTTCTTTTTTGTTTTCTCTTTCTTCTTCTTCAACCTCTTCTTTTTTCTCATTCTTTTTCTTTTTTCTCTTTTTTTCTCTTTTTTTTTCATCTTTTTTTTTCCTTTGGTTTTTGATTTTTGTAATTCATTTTCCCCTTTTTTTTGCTCTTTTTAGTTTTTCTATTTTTTTCTCTATTTTTTTTTCTTTCTTTTCTTCTTATTTATTTTTCCCTTTCCATTTTTCTTATCCTGATTTCTCTTCGTTTTCTTGTTATTTTTTCTCCCTTCCTTCCTTCCTTCCTTCCTTCCTTCCTTCCTTCCTTCCTTACTTTCTTCTTCCCCTTCTTCTTCTTTTTCTTCTTCTTCTTCTTGTATTCTTTTTCACTTCACCCTTCTTCTTTCTCTTTTTCTTCTTCTTTCTCTTTTTCTTCTTCTTTTTTCCTCTTCCTCCTCCTCCTTTGTTTCTTCATTTGTTCTTTTTCTTCTTTTCGTCTTTTTACCCTTTTCACCTTTTCTTGCCTTCTTTTTTAGTTTAATCTTCTTCTCCGCTTTATATTTCTATTTCCAATCCTATTTTATTGTCTTAATTGTTTTTTTTATTCAATATAAGTCATTTTTTTTATTTTTCTCTTGCATAACTCATCATATTCAATTTTTATTCTCATTATTCTCGTTCATATTTATCAACTTTCTATCCAATATGGCCTCCGATCTTATAAATTCATATCTCACATCGAGATATTTTCACGCAAATAAATTGTCCCCCCATATCGTTGACAGCAAATTGGAGCTTTATTTTGCACTCTCCCACCGCTAGGAGACCCATGGATCTTCATTGCCCACCCCCCCGCTCTTTGCCATATCTCAAAACGTATAAAGCACCACTATCGGCACCTCCTTTTGAACGATTTATTGGCGCCATCAATATTATTATTGCTATTATTGTTGTTGTATCCTATCATTTTGTCTTGATTTACACGTTCTTGGGTGTTCGGAGGAATTAAAGAATTTCCGCCCCGGCTATTCCGTTGATCCGCCTGAAGGCAATAGCAACCAGCCCTACACCCCACGCCAACCCATGGAGCCCATTGCTCATATTTCTGTCACTAGACAGTCGTAATGGTCACACTTATTGTATTGATAGCACTATAATGATCTTTGTGGCGCATCTTGATTCTTTTTACAGTCTAACAAACCGACATATATGGTCTTATGAACCGACTTATTGAATTAATTATTTTGTGAACACCATCTATCTATCTATCTATCTATCTATCTATCTATCTATCTATCTATCTATCTATCAGCTCTTCTGATAGGTATGTATCTCTGGAGAAGTTGATAGATATATACATACAAAGACATATATACATGTTTGTTTATGATAGATATACTGATATTTAGTTTCATATGCATGGAAATAATAATAGAATAAAAGTTAAAGGAATAAATGTTTTGTGTGTTACATTGAAAACCAGTTAATATTTTTTTTATTAATATTCAACAATCAAAATCATTTGACATTTTTCTTTTTCCGCTTGGCAAACATCATGTACTCGCCATGGCCATTGTCTGATGAATGCTTAATTAATGCTTAAAGAATTCCCAAACCAAACCATATGGGATCCTTATTCCCACAGATAACCACGGACATATCGATAGGGTAGCAAATTTTAATACTATATCTTCCCACAATTCCTCTTACTTCCGTTTTTCTTTTCTTTAAGTGACGCCTTCATTCTTTTACCCTTATTCAAGTGTTAAAATTCTTCCCTGAATCAAAAGATATTTTGGTATCTATTATTATTTCTTCCTATTAGCCCTTTTTCTGTCTTTCTTTTTTTTTTTTTTCATTTCATCCCAACTCATTTTGTTTTCTTCCTTTAATCTATTGGCAAGGATGGATATTAGCCTTTTGTCCGTTCGTCTATCCGTACATTTTTTTTCAAAAACTACGACTTGAATTTTTTTGTTGAAATCTTGCACAAATATTAAATATGATATGAGTAAAAAAATTAATGAACGGATTTTCTGGGAAATCCAGTTGCCCCTTTAGGGTGGGTGCGTTTTGGGGGAAAATAATGGACTGACAGACAGACAGACAGACAGACAGACAGACAGACAGACAGATAAACAGATAGATAGATAGATAGATAGATAGATAGATAGATAGATAGATAGATATATGATGTTTAATTAATAATTGATTCATAATTCTGCTTATTAAAAAAATGGATGCTATGGAATTTTACAAAACCCTCCGAAAAACTGCAATGAACTGATTTCAATATAATTTGTGAAAACTGTTGGATGTGGAATATAATACCACCTAAAAGAACCATTGCCAGAAGAAAAGAAAAGGGATTCTGAAAAGAAAGAAGAGGGGCACATTGACGAGCAAATATTGAAAGAAGTAAGAACTAGGGAAATCTGATCGTGGATTAACTACTGTGATACACACCTGGATAATTAAGTGATTGAAGAAAAATTAAAATACCAGACTTGTTAATAATATTCCTAGCAAAATTAACGAAAAAGAGGATGACTTACCGTGGTCGAACACTATTTTGCTGAAATGAATACTCTACGATATATTTTCCAATAAGACTCATCATTTCTTCTACTCTTCTTCATTGCACTATGTCCCTTTTCAAGGGTTGTACGAAAATGCGACGTTGAATATAAATACTTTAAACAAAAGCAAAAAATAAACCACATGATGTACATGTTTATATAAAAATAACTTGGAAAATATTAATTCCACATTAAACGAAGTAAACTAATGAACGAAAAAGGAAACCATAAGAGCCTTAAACGAAACAGAAACATGTGATTCACAATGTGATTCTCATAACCAACTTTATCAAGTAAACAGAGACAAAGGAAGTAATCAGCAAAGAATATTTAAGAAGAACCAGAACAATTTTGAAAACGAAATTATATGCGGGCAACCTCATCAAAGCAATAAACACTTGGGGACTTTAGTGAGATACTCTGGACTCTACATAGAATGGAAAAAAGAAGAATAAAAAAAAAACTGGACCAGAAAACAAGAAAACTAATGACAATGAATAAGGCTTTGCACCCGAAAAACGGGGTTGATCGACTTTACATAAAAAGAAAGGACAGACGATGAGGTCTCTCAAATATCGAGGAAACTGTAAAAGATGCATGAGAACAACTGAAGAAATACATCGAGGAAAACACAGAAATGGTCATTACAGCTGCAAATAATAGCAAATAGAAGATTAAAAAGGCAGTAATAAACAGAATGGAAAAATAGAAGACAAAGATGGGAAGGAAAATTACTTCATGGAGAATTTTTGAGATAGGTCGAATATGCTGCCCACAGGCAACCTGTCTTCCTAAAGTAAATCTTACCAGGAAGACTGGGATTACTAATTGCTACACGAGACAGGAAAATCCACCTAAAGTTTATAGAAACATAGATCGCCAGAGGCCAGCATATTATGTTGACAACCCGAGGAAACTGTGACACTCACCTTTAACGGATATTCTAATCAAAAGTAGTATAGAAATAAACATGACTAGATATGAAAACAATTCACTGGAGCTTATTAAAAAAATACAGAATGGAACATTCAAACGAATCGTACATGCACAAATCTAAAGCTGTGCAAGAAAATGAAAGCCACAAAATCCTATGGTACTTCGACATACAGACGGATATACTGCCCTAATCAAGAAGAATGGATTTAGTAATGTTCGGTAGAAAAAGAAAAGAAATAACTGTTTGTATGGCGAGTAAGAGGATTATATGCAACAAGGTGAGAACTCAAAGAGATTTGCCACCTTACTGTCTTTGACTTGGATGGAACGGAGATTTCTGAAGTCACACGAGAAGACTTGTTGCCCAGACTCCAGTATAAAAAAAAAACAATCATTGGTCATTAACAGTATGCAAGTGCTGAGTGTGACTGGTGTAAGAACTCACAATAACAGTAATAAATGTTTTTTTCTCGTAATTTTTTCTTCTCATAATGTTTTAAATTTTTTTTTTTTCTCACAATTTTCATTCCTTTTTTTTATTTTATTATAATTCCTTTTTAAAACATGAATAAGAAATGAAAAAAAATGCTATTGATTAAAGAAACAATAAAGTGAAAAAAAAAATCAAAAAAGCAACAAAAAACTAAAGAAAAATAATTTTAGAAAGAAATAATTAGAAAGAATATAATTAAAAAAAAACTTTCAATTTTTTAAAGATATGTTTCTTTAAATATTCCTGGCAAATCATGATTAATTCTTATCTGATTTTTTCTGTTTTCCTTTTTCAAATTTTTTTTTCACTTCGATACATTTTTTATATTTGAATTTGTTTTTCATTTTCCTAAAAATATTCTGCAAAAATTATAGATTTTTATTAAATTTCCATCTTTGTTAAATTCTTTCTCGTTTTCTTGTTTCATTTTTTTTTTTACTGCAGCTTATCTTATTTAAAAAAAAATCTTATGAACTTTTATTCATTCTTTCGTTAATTTTTTCTTTCTTTCTTTAGTTTTTCTTTGTTCATTTTTTTAAAATTCTTCCCTCTCACTCTCTCACTCAACATTTCCCTTTTCTACACACTTTACATTCTTTTTTTGTTCCTTCATCATGAGAGGGAAGAACAATGATAAATAAAGGAAATGTGTTTTTCTTTCTTATTCTTTTTTTCTTGTTTATTAAATTCCTTTTTTTCTTTTTTTTTATTACATTTTGTGTTTTATAATTTTCTTTCATTTTATTTCTTTTTAAAAATTAATATTAGAAATTTCTTTACTTTTTTTATATTCTTATTTTTCAATATTTTGTAATTATTTTTGTTTTGTTTGACTATTTCTTTTTCATTTCTTTTCTTTTCATTTCTTTATTCCTTTCTTTCTTTCTTTCTTTCTTTCTTTCTTTCTTATCTTTCTTCCCCTCCTTTCATTTTTACTTACTTACTTTCTTTCCTTCTTTTATTCTAAGTTTTCTCTCTATTTTATTTTTTTTATTATTTCTTTCTTCGATTAAATTCTAATTCATTAAATAATTTGTTATTCAATCTATTTCATATTAATTGAGAAACACACACACACACACAGAGAGCGAGAGCGAGAGAGAGAGAGACAGAGAGAAAGCGAGGGGGATAAAAAAGAGAGACATTGAAAGATTTGAAGAGAATGATAGAGAGGGAAGTAGTATTTTTTTATCTAGTAGTTACTATTCTAATTTAAGTATCACCCTTACTGAAATAAACTTCATTGACAGAAAATGTTCTTTGATAAAGAAGCGTTGTTATACATATTTTTCTATTTACTGGAGGATGGGATGAAAATAAGATTTAATTCCAAAACTCGTGGAAATAATATTCTCCTAGGAGGACTACTCTATCTTAGATAATTTTCAAAATTTGTGCTTTCAAGTTTTTCACTCTGTTTTGTTTTATCAATATTAAACTATACATATTTAAGAAATATTTTTTTGCTTCCAATAATGACTACAAAACATAAATAGTATTATTTAGATCATTAAAACTTTTGAGCTCATTTTTATAGTTATGTGTTTTCGGTTCGTGTGACTTTTGGTCTTCCTTACTTGTTAATTACTGATTTGCGAATTAACGTATTAGCATGCCAAACGCAGAACTCACTAGATAAAATAATTGATGTAAAAGCTAAGATGTTATGAGTAAAAACAAAAACCAATAATCAACATAATAATGTCAACAAACAAACAAACCAAGAAACCAAAAGATATGACACTCGTTAAAAGAGAACAGCTTTTATTTAAAAATTCAGGGAAAATTAGTTTGTGTATGTCAGAGTCTAAATCATTCTACTGTAGCTCACTTACCAGGAAAGAAGATCGCAAACCACCAAAAACATTAATTTAATTAATTCAATAGATTATTATCCTTAGGTTAAAAACTGCAGTGCACAACAATGGATTGTCAATTGTTTTCGTGTTATATCAAAACTCCATTAAGGTAGCTGTGAGCGAGCAGTTGACATTCGTAAACAATAAATAGACAATAGGCAGTAATATTTTCCACATACTGTTGACATCGTAGCAAATGTCAGTTGACCACAATGCCTCTTTGTCTGCTCCCTTTTTCTTTACTTTTGATCAATAATAACACAAAGGAATTAAAGCAAATATTCTTAACGTCGGGTCTAAAACAACTTTAAAAAGTTCAACGTTCAAGAATTTCTTGATGTGCAAAGGCGCTGTCTATGTATTCTAAAATTCCGCTAACAGAGTATTATAATTGATATATATACAACTTAAAAATATCATTACATTTGGTATTGATTCAATTTTATTTTAGACCCTTCTGCACGTCATTAACCTTAAAATGAATAAAAAAACGTCTTACTTATAAAAAAATTTGACCATGACAAATAAACGAATTGAGCGTTTATAACAGAGCCATTGCATGTCTCACATTAGAATATAAAAATATATACAATATCTTTGGTTTCTTCTTCCTTAAAAAAATTCTTATTAAAATTAACTCCACACTTTTACAATTTGTTTTTGGTGGTAAATCATGGTGTAATCCCTTTTTTGATTTCAACTATCATTTTTATTCGCTTATTTGATTACCATTTATTCACTTCCATTACACCCAGCTAATCATCGATTCCTTTGTTTCGAAACAAATAAAGAGTTCTTTTCATAATTTTTTTCTTTCAAAGAATTTCTTATTTTGTTGGCTATTTTTATTGCTATGTTGTTTTTTTGTTGTTGTTGAATAAATAATTCGTTTTCTTGTGTGTTTTTTTAAATTCTTTTAACGCTAATTTTTTTAAAAATTAATTAATTTTTTTCCTCTTCTTTCTCCTCCTTTAAAAATCCCTTCTTTCTTTTGTCTTCACCCTCTTTGCTTTAATTTGGATTTTTTCTTTGTTATTTATTTTCATTCATTTTTCTGGGTTTGGTACGTTTCGGCATTGTCGATTTGAAGTTGTGATTACATTTTAATTAATTCTGATTACTAAGATATTTTTTCTTTTGATAAAATTTTGAAATATAAATTATTATAAGAAAAATATCTGAATTAAAAATGAAATCTAGGTAAGGCAATATTCAAAAAGTTTAAAATTTTGATATCGAGCAAAATTGTTTCAAATAAAAGAGGATTTGTTAAATATTATTTTTTTTTAAATATTTGGATTAATCTTTTATTAATATATTTTTCAAAAAGTGTTTTTAATAAAACATTTTAAAATTTCAAACAAAACGTAACAACATTTTGATTTTTCAAAATTTTCAAAATTCTTTTTATGCATAAAAATATTTAAGAATTAAAAAAAATGAATATAAAAAGTGCAAAATTTATTCTCAGTGAATTTTTAAAAAAAACGCATTATGTTCATTCTAGAATTTCGTTAAGGCTTTTATAAATTTCGGATTGGTTGGATGAAGCATTCCGAGCTTCGTATTGTAAACGTCGATTGACAGCTTCTGTGTGATTATTCAAAATTATTTTATTTATAAATATTATAAATATGAAGAATAATTTATTTTTAAATACTAAGAAAAACTTTTAAATCATTTACAAATAGATTAGAAAATAATTAACCAAAATGAGTTTTGCAAAAATTTGAGTTTTTTTAGAAATATTTAAGTGATATAAACTTTAAAATCTTCGACGTGTTCATTAAAAACACAACACAAAACAGAAAATCAATCACACTTAGAATTCATATCGTTTTTTTTTTCTTTAAAAATTTATAATGAAGCTACAATAAAATCCTTATAAAAATGCTTACTGGCATGGTCGACGCAGAATTGCCAAATAGGCGACACCCCCGAATCTGTGACGCCAAATCGGCCATAACAAAACAGCGACGCTGAATCTAGAAGGCCGAAACGTTTTACTTGCATGTTTTTCTGTTTCAGTTTTTATTCTCAATTTTATTCCACCCTTATGATATTTTTCTTTATTCTATCTTCTCAATAGAATCGATTTCGTTTTTATTTTGGTTTCTTTATCTTTTATTCTTTTCTTCTTAAACTTTGTTCGCTATTATCAATTTATTTCATCGTATGCATTCTTCTTTTTTCGCTATTCACATTTGTCCCGGTATTTTGTATAATTCATTTGCGTTTTGTTTTCTCATTCAGATTTTTTCCTCTCTGTGTATTTTATAATACCATATATCTGTTTAAAAAAATTTATTATTACATTTGAGTATTTTTTTATTCAGTTCTTTATTAACTTTCATTCTCTGTCTATTTGAAATGTGTTTTTGGGTTGGGAAGGGAATCAGTTCAATCTTTTAATAAGTTACTTTTTAAGTTCTCTTTATGTCTACAATATTATCATTTATTAAAAGATAGAATGTTGAATGACCAGAAATCTTTTAAATCTTCAGCAAAATAGAACCGACCCAGGCTATCTCTGTTAGCAGCATAAGGTATTCATTCCCAACTAAATGTTGTGAATAGTTTTTGGTATATGTAAATCACAAAAGTTAAAAATATCATAATAATATCAATACTTATGATGGAAATTTCTTGGTATTTGTAAAAATTGCAAATAATAATAATAATAATAATAATAATAATAATAATAATAATAATAATAATAACAAATTAATTAATTAAATTAAAATAAATAATAATAAAACAACATCTGCTTGGCTTAAAGTGTTTTGAGTTGATTCCATATTATTTATTCTTTGGTCTTCTAGTCAGAAACATCAGAATTGAATGTTGAGTGGATAATGGCGTTTGGCGAGGACAAGTTAAGAATGAGAGTACTTTGTTTTCAGAACGAGAGTTGTTAAATTCTAAGCACACAGTAATTATCTACTAAGAAGTCGTTATTTTCCATTCTCCTTGCGTTTGGTGCTCAGCAAAGGAAATATTATTGGAAAGATATTAACTCGACTTTGATTATGACAAATGACTGTTAGGTGGAGATAGTTAGGCGCGATCGGCTGTGAGAGTGTGCACCAAGAATCAAAAAGAAAAAGAAAGAACGCGAAAAAGAAATAAAGAGAGAAATGAAGTAAAATGGAGGCTAGAGAAATAAGTACAATAGTAAATAGCTGAAATGATAAATATCAATGAACGTACAATACTGACGCAATTAAAAAAATAAAACATCTTCCTTTTTTATTTTTATTTTTGAAGGCCCAACGTTCAACCAGGGGAAGGCCACGTTGGGCATTGGATTACTTTTTGAACGAAAAGCGAATTGAATTTCTATTCTGCATTCACATTCGAGTTGAGTCAAAAGTGATGGGTTAAATAAGGTTATTTAGAGAACGTGTTAACCAAAGAAATGACTGAAAAAAAAGTTGATATGCTGTAGAAACGAACGAACAAACAAATGAACGAACGAAAAAACCAACCAACCAACCAATTAACCAAACAACCGGTTTGATAAATGGATTGATAATCATAAAATGTTTTTCTCCTATTTTTTACATTTTTTGTGAGTATTTTCTTGTTTTTGTTTTTAGAGTCAATTTTAGAAATCTTTTCTCTGATTTCCGAAATCTGCATAACAAAAAAAAAAAAAAAAAAAAAATGACGAATTGAAAAAAGAAATCAATCAGTATAATTGAACAATCCTTGGTCAGTTGCTTAGTTTTACACCAAAGGCAAACATTTGTAAAAAAACTTGTCCGTGTTGAAACGTTCAACATTAGAGTCTCCAAATAGTGTGGAATTTCAAAAGTAGTTTAACACGAATAGTGTTTTTTTTCATAACGCTCAGAATGTGGATGTAGTTTAACAAAACGTACAAGATGTCTTTTTAGGACCTTTTATACCCTGTATTTCAAAAGTGTATTTCAAAGCCCTGTCAATGAGCAGAAATACGGAATCGTAAAGGATCGAAGAAATTATACTTTTCCTAAATGTCATAAGCTAACATGCATGTCGATTGGTGACAGTGGTTTTGAAATGAAATATCAACATTCCAAAGCCCGGTTTTTTTTTTAATATTCACGAAATGGGCTTCGATTTGCAAATATTTATGTTAATGATAATGATGTCCATAAAAGTAATATTTTTACAGTTAATATTTTACTTTAATGTATTCAACCTATTAAGGTTATTTGATCCGAAAACTATAAACTTTGATAAATGCCTTAATTTAGCTAACAAGACTTTTTGCACAAATCAATCCTTAGCAGAATGAAGACACTCGAAAGTTGGCCAAAATGTTTTATATAACCCCCCCCCCAAAAAAAAACAAGGGGGAGCAAATGTACTAAAAATCTAAATGTTACTAATTTGACGAATATATTTAATGGCTACAAATAAGTTATCTTAATGAATGATGTAAAGACATTATATTCAAGGCATTCATACGTTAGATAATACTTGTTTCCAATCGATTGAACAAGTTTTAAGTTTTTAAAGACTTAATAAAAATTATTCTAACGATTAGAAACAAATATCCAAATAATTATTACCTATATCTTGAGGCTTAGAATAATAGTTCTATTGTTTTTACTATTTGTTTCATTCTAATTTCATTTGCCAATGCTACCCTTAATTAAAATTGTGAGTTTTGGATTGGTAAAAAATCGTTGAAGTTTATGGACTTTTACCGTTAATATGAAATTTCAGTATTAAGAATAAAAAGGTTCTGAGGTGACAAATCAGAATTTAAAAAGGTAACAAACCTTATGATAAAAGTAAATAATTTTAATTGCAGTAATTGCTTTTAATAGTTTTTGTCAAGAGCCAAAAAAAAAAAAAAAATTAAAACACTTCAAGTTTGCTCCCACAGAAAGAAAATTACCCAAAACATTACATTGTTGAAGAATTTTTCTTCCTATCATGTGTATTATTGGTTTATAAATAGTGGATCACAGTTGCTTCTGATTTGAAGGTGAAGTTGAATTGTCAATTGTCTTCTTATTTGAATCGTGCTTCTTAGCCAGATGGCAACACGCTTAATCATTATCCAATATGTTTGTTACACTGACACCGGTGTCAAACTATGCCAGTTCACCTCAGATCCACGTCATATACACCAGCTGAGCTATTAATTGTTAATTATACTTGCATGGGTCGCAATTGCCGCATTAAGAGACACATCCGTGAAAGTAATATTTAATGTAAACAGGATTAGTTTCATTTGAGTCGATCAGGGTCCACCCAGAAGTTTTCTCATGAACTATGAAGATTACATTACACTGTAGAGATAATAATGAATAGTAGTAGAAGTAGTAGTAGAAGTAGTAGTACTAGTACTACTAGTAATAATAATAATAATAATAATAATAATAATAATAATATTAATGATGATGATAATAATAATAGAGAAACATATAAGTTATCTAAAGAAATTAGAAATCTATTAGAAATAGATAGGAAAAATAATTCGCTGGAGCCTGTGGAAAATAATACAAAATAGAAAATTGAGACAAATGAAACACCCAGAAGCCTGAAGCTGTGCAAGTTAATGAAAGCCACAAAATTTAACAGTGCTACAACATACAGTCAAATAGACCATTGTAAGCAAGAAGACCGAGTAGAATAAATATCAAGAAGAAAAAAAAACTGCTAATTAATTGACTTTGCTGTGCCAGCTGAAAATAAAGAAATCGGAAAAAAAACTCAGCAAATCTATGAACTAGAGAAGGAAGATAAAATTTATCATAGTAGCCTGAGAGGTAATCTCAAAAACCCTGGAAAGAATACTGATTGAAATATGCATTAATGGAAAAATAAGACCACCGCGCTTACTGGACCTTAGAAGCTAAAACCAAACAGAGGAAAGGCAAAAAACAAAACAAAACAAAACAAAAAACTTAACATCAACTGCAAAATAGCACTCACATAGACTCAATGTGCTTGAAGTAGCTGACTGCAAGCGATGCAAAGATTCTGAAGTGCCATAGGAAAATTATTGACTTTAGAAAGCATCACCTAAAATTGGGGGAGTCAGTCCTCTGTTAATGGTGGGTGTGGCCCTCTAAAGCCTTTGACTGAGATACAGCAAAGTCTACTGGAGCTTCACGAGGAGATTTGATGTAGCTTTGACTCAAGTGAAAACCACTGGTCACTAACACAATGATAGTGCTGGGTGTGACCAGCATCAGAGTTCTTGATCATAAGAATGATTGTAAATAAAATGTGAAATACTAGAGTGAGTACTCTCTCGGAAACAAGGAAAACACAAATGGTTAGTGACAGCGTTAATACTCTGTCAGTAAACAAATTTTATGTTCTCCTAACTCCCTCTCCCTCCTTTTCCCTGGTATTAGTATCTTGTGTGCCTACTATTTCAATTAAGAAAATGCGCGCATTTGATTGGCCGGGAAATTATTTTGATTTTTTTTTAAAGGAAAAAACGTCAAGAGGAAGCAGTAAAAAGAGTAAAAGGACAGCAAAAGAAATGAAATTCTAGGCAGTAGAGTTGCTATACGGATGACCAGCCAAAAAGACATTTTTGGCTGCGCCAGTCGCCAGATGAAGAAAAGAAAAACAAGGACTATTCCCCCCTTTTTTCCCTTTTCACTCATACTGTTATACATATTTTGTTTACCATGTTCCCTATCTTTATTTTTGTTTCGGAACTCCTTCCTGAATACAATGGGAAGACCTTCGTCGGACAAGCCTATAAAATTCCCGTTAACAGGTCTATTTTAGACTCGAGGAAAGATAAAACCGCTTGGTGATTTGACTAAAATAGATTGTAGTTGTCAAGGCTTCTGGTCACCCTAACTCTACAAAACCCATCACTGGTTAGTAACAGCCTATAAGCTCTAATAGTGACCAATAAGAGAATCTGAATAATGTTAGGTTGAGAAACGGATGAAGAAAGAAAAAAGCATATGAATGTAGGAGCTAGACAAGCATAGAACTGCGATTTAAAAATTATATGATTTTTGACAGTCATCATATTCACCAGCTTGTAGGTTTTCATGACTACAAATGGTTCAAGACCTACTGTAACAATGTTTTTAGAATTAGTTTTCTCTTTCACAGATTATTTAAGCTGAGCTAACGAAACCTGGGATCTTGAAGCAAGCGATGTAATATTTGAGCTGCGATTTAAACTCTCGCGTTAGGATTTCACAGTCTGAGCATTCAACCAGCCACTGGTTCACGTTAATTTTCCTTGAGAAATGACGCCATCCATCAGTCTCTAGAGACGATGGATAAAAGCGCCTATGTTGATTCTGTAGCTAGAACAGCGGCAGTGAAATGACCTCTCCAGGGCGCAAAGCCTGGGCAAAGTCTTTTGGGGATCTCTAATTCTGCCCATTTTTGCTGGCAGAAATCCAAAGGAAAGCAGAGCAGTACGTTTGGCACCAGGTTGGCTGCAGGAGCTACTGGAACGAGCTGAGTTCAGTTTCAGAGCGCCTTGGGCAATCCAACTCCGGATTTTCTTTCAGGGTTTACTCCTTTAACCTTTCCTGAGCTGAGGTAATCCACAGGGCAGTTGAGGTTTGTAATATCACAGTTTTCCTTCTCCTAGATGCCTGTCTTCCCAAAGACTAAGGGTGCATCTACCCAGTAGGTTTTAATAGCACCCCCAGATACTAACCTGGGTATTTTCCTGCCGGTGTAAGATACAGTACATTGAGAATAGGCGAAGAAAAATGAAGGATTTGTTTCCTTGTTTAGAGAAGATTTGAAACGAAGGCCATTAAATTTGACAAGAGATTTTTTGAACTCGACCAGCAACCCCCGAAGAAAACGCAAAGAGGCAGCCATTGAAATATTTTTTTTTAGAAAAATTTTAGATTAATTGTACAAAGACTGTAAATAATAAAAATATAGTTCTAGATTGTTAGGAAAATATTCTTTGTTCATAATGATCTTTACGTAACTCAGACACCCAGTCATAAAAGGTTGCCTGTGTCCATAAAGAATTATCAGAAACGTCAACATGAATGGACAAAAGATCAATCGCTTTTTCTCTTTCGATTTGAAAATAAAGTGGTTGGTTTGTCGGGCACCATCAAAAGGCATCGAGATTATACAATGTGGAGTACGAGAGATGGCCAAAGTGAAGCCCAGCAAGCAAGAAATCGTGATCATAAAAAGTGCCCACTCTTGCACTTTGTTGTTGCTTTTAGTGTTCCCATGGGACAACGAATAAATACACACACGGACCAAAATGAAATTAGAACAGTACTTTTTTCTAAAGATATTTGTGTTTTAAAGTGAACACTCCATAACTAGCCCATCTTTGTTATTTCTTCCTCTATGTCGCTCTTTCTCTCTCCTTATTATACTTGCCCT
>JAUZSX010242708.1:0-15402 GCA_034780655.1 Idiosepius hallami
TGATTAGGGAAAACCCGTTCCTTTTATGTGAAAAAGGGGTCGAGGCTATTTATTCCGTGAAACGGCACTCTTGCCAAAATTCTCAATACAAGGCTTGAAATCCTTATAAGTCCGTTTATTTTTATTTTTTTTATATATATTTTTTTTCTATTTCAAAATTTGTCCACATACACAACATATGAAAAATATTATTGTAAAATATACTTTAAGTAATTACGATATAGGATTGTTACTTTAAGCAATGACAATCTGAAATTGGAAATGAATGTAAAGTCTCAAGAAAAAAGTTGTAAAAAAATCCAGTTTTGTATTTCCTCAACTGATTTCGAGGCGGTCGGCATGGCTCAGTAGATAGGCAATAGGATTTTGGAACCGTAGTACGCGGGTTCAAACTCATGTAATTCCACCTCTGTTGACATATCGACTAATACCCTTGGGAAAGGTATGAATCCCCATCTTCCCTCTATGGATTAAATAGTGTAACTTTTGTTATTTAAAAAACTGTAAAAAAAAATAAGGTTAATCAAAAGTAATTGTTCTTAGCATTCTTGGCGTCACTCGTTTTCGAGTATGACTGTTCTCCGTCTTGGACCTGTGGACCCTTTCGTGGAGGACGCCTGTGCGTGATGTCTTTTTACGTGGGGAGACTGATGCACATGCAGTCACCACACGACTCCTTGGCAGAGGTTGGCCTTGTTCCAATGGCAAGGAGAGAACCATGACGACTAGAGGCCATCCTCTGTTGCAGCCTACATCCATCTTCAGTGCCGTTGTGTCACTGTTGACATCATCCGCCACATCCGCAGTTGAGGTCTTGTGCTATTTAACCCATGGCTGGAGGGAAGATTGGGCTTCATACCTTTCCCAAGGGTATTAGTCGACATGTTAACGTAGACCAAACAACTTGGATTCGAACCCGTGTAGCACGGTTCCGAAGTCCGATTGTCTATCCACTGAGCCACATCGACTGCCATGGTAATTAGCAAATTCTTTTTTTATTTGCATTTAATTAGATCCCAAAGTATTATACTAAACTATGTAAAATTCTATTATCTTTTTTGTTAAACTTTAGCTGATACACCCATCAGGTTCCTTTTTAGTATTACTCAGCTGAAACATTGTGAATGAAATAATTGAGACAAGAATAGAAAAATTGTCTGAAAAAAATTGATACTAAGTGGGACTTGTGAAAAACTGAATAATAATAGTTCATCTGAGAAGATATTTCACTGATATCAAAAAACATACTGTTGATGCAAGGAACAATGGGGAAAGAAGTGGATGAATTAGAGGCTATACCATATAGTTACAGAGAGGAACTAAAGGTCTATTGGAAGAGGTGTTTTACTGATAAGGTCCACTGAGTTTAAGAGTAACTAAAAACAGGTAATTTGTTTGGATCTAATTATTACTATTGTAACACACACATGCACGAGCATATTAATAAATAGATATATTAAATCAAAATAAATCTCAGAAATTCAGACAAGCAATATTTTGTTGAAAATATCCAAGTTCAAACTTGAAAAATGAATCCTTTACATTGACTTTTTTTTAGATCATTTGTCTTTGAAAATGTGTGAACCCTCTTATCCCTATTGCCTAGTTATGGGTTGTTAATTTCAGAATTCTATTTAATCAATTTGTTTCTAAAAAATAAAAACCCTTCAGCTTTAAAATGTTTCTTATGGCTTCAAATAATCAGAATAGCTGATACATCGTTAAAACAAAGCAATCAAACTATGACTTTAGAATTTCAAATAGGTGACCTATGTTATGATTATCAAGTGGTTTGACATTTTTATGAGGTTTTGCTAAATTGAACATACTCTGCATGAAAGCTACCATTTAGTTTCAAACCCCAGTGTTGTTATCTGATGAAGACTTTTTTGTGAAAAGGGAAAACTGTTCATTTATTTATCTATTCATTTATGTATTTTATGTTCTTTTTAATTATTTTTTTTTTCTGTGTGAGTGTGTTAATTTTTTTTTTATCTATTTCTAGGTCTGTATCTTAGCATTAAATTGAAGCTTTATCTCTCCCAAAAATATTCTCACTTGATAAGGAAATGCGCACTCATATGATTATTATTATTATTGATATAGATAAAACTAAAGCCAATGAATCCAGTTAATCTACTTAAATAATAAAAGAAATTGATATTCCATCTTGAAAGAAAGAGATAATATTCATAAAAATTGTTCTTGTTGTTTCAAACATGACAGCAACAATCATTTCATCTGATTGATTATATGCATTCTATATGAGTCAAGTAGTAGTGATGATTTGAAGAAAGTCTCTAATGGCATTAAAGTTGCTACAAATTATGCCTATGTCTTGAATTAAATACAAGACAACAAAAATTAGCCTCTTGAGACGATTCATTTCAAAATAATGTTTTTAAATCAAAAAGTGTTGTCATTGATATTTATTTAAGGTTTGGGTTTTCTGAATTGTAGGAGTAACCCTACTAACTCACTATCTAAAAGCCAGAATGAAGCCTAAAATGATAATATTCTACCTATCTGCACAATAACTTTTTGGTCCTTCCCTTTTCCTCATTGTAGACTTCAACTTTAACCAAAAACTGCTACCCTAAAATCCCTCATCTCTCTGACCATCCCTGACCTGCCAGCAACAAAGCAGGCTAGTCAGTAGATGATTGAAGCTCCCAGTCCAGTTACAAGTGTGTGTTGTTTAGCAGACAATATTATTCAACATGCAGTGCTCCTTAATGCACAAGTAAAATATTTTTTTTTGTTTTAAAGATTAATAATTGTATTCCTTCTTTGAATAACAACCAAATATGCAAATATTACAAATTCATACTATTTTTAAACTGTACTTTTGTCCCTATCATCTTACATTCAACGTTTCAGCCTATTGAACAATTATAATTGTGTAAAATGAAGACAACTAAAACTTGTGAATAGTTTAAAGATCTTAAAATCAATATCTATGACAGATCAAACAATCTATTCATTAAAATTATATTTCTTTGATTATAAGCTTATATAAATATGTACAAAATCAAAATATATTGCATTGAATACTACCCAAGCGTAGATCTACTATTAAATTAAGTAACTGAATTGAATTTAAACTTGTTACGTAGATAACTTTATTCTTTTCTTATAAGTACTTTGTATTCTACCTGTTAGAAATCACATTGAAGACATCATATAGTGAAGTTATAAACTTATAATTTGCTAATTAGTTTGATTGTGTAGAGTTCAACTCTTATCAGATACTCTGTTTCCCCTGCTTTGTTTATCATAACTAACTCTTTTAGTTTGTCTATACATAGGTTTTGAAAGAATCATCTATTTAAATGGGTGAAAAGCAACTTTGTAAGCCTATCAGTATAAAATAAATCACTGTAAGAAAGCACATTGGAACCGATTTTATGGGTTTATCGATAAAAATCCTATTAGCAATAGTTACAATTCTTTCTTTACTTTGCTAATATGACTTTTAAAAGACATTTTATTTGTTAATTTAATTTATATGGTTTAGCTAATTAATATTCTGCATTCATGAAATGCATTTATTTATAAGTTCTTGTGACAGCTTTGCCATTATGCCATATCAAAATCAGGAGAAAATCTCAGTCATTTCTATTTGCGCAAGGGCTTTTTATTGATTTTTCCTAGCATTTAATGAACATTAATACTTTAAAGAGAACAAATGAGTTTGTTTTTTGTTTCAATGTTAGAAAAATGAAAATTCTACTTTGGAAGTTGTAAGCCCTGATAGATATCCTGATTAAATTTC
The DNA here is from genome assembly GCA_034780655.1 of Idiosepius hallami. NCBI lineage: Eukaryota > Metazoa > Mollusca > Cephalopoda > Idiosepiidae > Idiosepius > Idiosepius hallami. The sequence goes on from JAUZSX010242708.1 coordinate 3,776, forward strand.
TAATAATTAGTGTTTAAGATTCAAACAAATGCAAATAAAATCATGGTGGCAACCGAAATCCAGATAATTACAAAAGGAAAAGGGGAAGTCTATTTAACCTTGTGGGTAAGCAGTCGGGCTTCGGAATTGTAGTACGCGGGTTTGAATCCCAGTCGTTCCATTTGCATTCATAATTGGAATGATACCCTTAGGAAAGGTATGAATCCCTGCATTCCTTCCAGCTATGGGTTAAATAACATTATTTAATTGAAAAAAAAAAACAACTGTGTATTCAATGATTGTTCTTGGCATTAAATTACGTAAAATAAAAAGGTTGATATACTGTAAAACACAAACAAAATGAAAGAAAAACTTAATTACTTTTACAGTTTGGAAAGGGGAATTTAAGTTTCCTCATAGTAAATAGAATTTAGGGAATTGTTTTGTTTAGAAAATGTACAATTGAAGTAAGAAAATTTATATATTAATGCTCCTGTGTGTGTGTGTCACAATAGTAATCTCTTTACAGGGGATAAAGAGATTATTATTGTGACACACACACACACAGGAGCATTAATATGTAAATTGACTTTTCTTTTCTTTTCTTTTCAAAATAATTTGACTCTATTATATTTTATTGAATACCAAGCAACTAAAGAAATAACTTTAATCAGCCAAATTGATTTTACTCAACAACAAAACAGAGTCTCAAATTATGTATAACTAATAGGAAAAAAAATGCATGAATCTCAACAACAATTCAAGATAATATTTAAGTCTAAATTGAAATCTTTACTCTGTGTTATACTTATTAAGTTTCCATTCTTGTAAATGTCAAAGCGGGAGATAAAAAAAACAGAGGCCACCATAATTCTGAATGATTTATCTTTAATATTTCTATTAATAAAAAGAAAGTGGAATTGACATATTTATGAAACTTTTCATGGTTTTCTATTAATACTGTTTATTTTTCTAAATATTGTTTTTTTTATTCATTGGATTCTATTCATAATTTGTATGTATTTTTAGCAGCTCAATTTGCAGTGAATTTCCATTCAATTTGGGCCATTATCTTAGCTTTACTATTTCCTAATGGTTTAAACTCATAAACAAGATTTTTCCAAGATTATTTCAACAAAAGTTATAAAAAAACTTAAAATGAATATATTCTAAAGTTATAAAAATCTAAGTATCAAAACCACTGAACAGAAGTTGTAAGATACTTGCATGTTTGATTTTGAAAGGAGCAACCATTTGAAATAGTACTTTATGAATTGGTCACTACACACCTTAATAAAATAATTTTAAAATCAATTCATGTACTTATCATTGCTCTATACATCTTTCCATAATCAACTTTTTAATGGAACACAGGTAAAATGGACTCACCATCATTTTTATAACAATGAATTGTCAGGCTTTACTTTCTGATAGAAAAACTTTACTTTTGACTACAAAATCTTTGCAGTTCATTTTTATGTTGATCGACTGAGCCTCTCTCCTAAAATGGACCTTTTATGATCAGTCTTTGTCAATCAATCTTTGCTACTCTAGTTTCTTTCTCTCTTTTTTCTTTTTGTATTCTGTATCACCTGTAGGGTGCCACCCTGCTGAGAAAAAATCTACACATTCAAACCAAATTTTTGGAGTCTGTAAAAGCAGACATTTTTAGTACCAAACTCCAAGAACCTTATTTTTTTTCTTTATATCATACAAGGAAAATAAAATAACAAAGCAAAATCTGTATTCTAAAAGTGCAGATTTATTCAGTCCTTGTATAATCAATGCCAAAATGTGTCATCATAGTTCTATACTATAAAAGAAAACGACCACAAATAACTGGGAAAAAAAATCAAACAAAAAAAAAACCTGGATGTGACAAGGTTTGAAATTTTCCAAATCTTAGAATCTTGCATCCCAAGCAGACAAAAAGGTTTTGTTTTGCATATTTTTCTTTCTTTTTTTTACAGTTCACTTTTACAAAAAAAAAAAGTACCCTGATTTAGTGTTTAGCTCTGACACGTATGTCACAATTTGCCTTGTAGGCTTCACACATTTTAACGGATTTTCTCAGAGACTACTTTTGTCTTCTTATTGAAATATGTTGATGATATATAACAATGTTCTGTAGTTATTCTCAGCTCTAACTGAATAATCCTAATAGCTCCTCAATACTATTTAGTACTAGACTTTAACAAAAAAAAGTATCTGCTAGTAGAAATTATGTATAAGGAAACCTATAGATATTAGGTTGGAATCATTTATAAAGTGGTTTCTATTGAATTTATATAATCCAAATTAATCCAATTCTTCTTATTACTAAATATTTTAGTATATATTTAAATTTTACATTTAAATCTCACTTATTTAATAAATAACAAGGCGGACATTAAGAGCTGTAGGGTCCAATTAGTAATAATTTTGATGTGCCCATATTCTCTGTCAATTTAATCAATTGAAAGGAGATTCCATTCTAGTGTGAATGCCTATAAGCATTAATTAGAAGCAATTAGGTTGATTGATTTTAGACCAAACACAGGTAATAGAAGTAATATTAGTTCTTTTGGAAGTCATTTTTTTTTTACTTCAAAGGATTAAAACTTGAAAAGAATGATGGATATTATCAGTGTCATTTGTTGTCATGTATTTTTCTTCTTCAAATTTCAGTTTACCATTTTTTAAAATTAAATATAACAATAATAGAAACCTGTCTCTACAGCTAACCAAAAAAAATTGGTTAGCTGTAGAGACATAGAAATTTAGGCTCGACAAAAATCAACAGAAAATGGATAATTAGCTGAGCATTTCATTGATCAGTTTCTTTCTATCTTTATATATGAAAATAAAACTATTAGGTTGTTTGGAAAATAAGTCTATTTTTTTCATGTTCTTAATCTAGGGTTTTATCGCTTATGAAATGAGTTATTGAAGAATTGATGACTCTATGAACTAATAATGTTTATTTTCTACCTGAAATACTTAAAAACTCAGTAAAAAAATTAATACCTAAATTCAGTCATCATTTTCTGAATAACCAAATAGATAAAAAAAAGATTCAACTCACCTATACTACACAATCTTTTTAAACATTTGTTGTATATAAGAAATAAAAAAAATATTCTCATTTGATTTAAAAAAAAATATTTTGTACAAAAGCCAAAATTTTATAAATAATTTCTAATATTTTCAAAACTTTCTAAAACAACCCTAAGGTTATTAAGAACAGACAGAACCCTAATTTCTTGAACCATTCATAATTAAAATATTTTTCATTTTTCCTAAAGAACTAATGATTATTTGTAAATAGTAATTTTGCTTATATTTAAATAAGTGGGGAAAGCTTCATTGTGATTATAAAAAGATCTGTGAGAATTGATTCTAAAGAAACAGTTTATTATGACTGAATGATTGGTCATCCAGTTCCATCTTATATTTTGGCTTTGGTTCATCTCACAAGGAACCATCAATTTTGATTCAACTTATTCGATTTAATGCTATGTTTTGATAAATTTGGCATTGCTCTTCTTTCTGACAACTAGACTTAATGTCACTATTAAGTTTTAGGCTAGAAAGCAAGGTATATTATTAGTTTCAATATCTAATGAAATTATGGCTTAGCATTTTCTTTCTCTCTCCTTAGAAAAAGATTCCCCTGAAGATATGTAAAAAAAATGTCAGGGGTCAACTAGTAATAAAGAAACCATATCAAGTCAAAAATCAGACTTCTAAGAAAGCTATATGATGAATTATAACTTTACCAAAACAATAGGAAGTTTAATGCTCTATGAATCATTATACAGTAAAAACCTCGTATGTTGTCAAACTTGGGATTGGCGAGGTAGAAGATTGGACATGATATGAGAGAGAAACAAAGAAAACTTTTACTGATGGTTCAATGGATACTGTGAGAAATATTATTCAAGATTCACTTTATTTATACTTTATTTCATCAAGTTATTCCTTGTGTATATTAAAGATAATGTTAGAGATCTTCAATAGAGCACAGAAAATGTACATATGCCTTTATCTACCAAACTGTAGTGTGTCAATAGCATTGTTTTAGGTATTTAGGTGAAAATTACCTATTACTTTCTTTTTATGACTATAATATTGTTAAGGCATTTACTAAAAAGTTGTTTGATAAAATAAATATATTTGGCCAGTGGTCAGTGACATCTTTACAAAGCTTTAAGTATCTAAAGTGCATGTTGTAGTAGGTAAGGTATCTAAAAATGTGGTGAGGTAGAATTCCAAGTTAAAAGGTAGGTGACCCACAAGGGTTTATTACTGAATTATATTTTTAAAAACTGAAACATGCACACAAATTGTGTTTCAAAAAATTTCTAATTTATTGTCTTTGCCATTGAATAAAAATTATCATTTGCCAAAGAACACAACCGTTTTAGTTTATTTTTGCTCAAACTATTCAAAGTCAACTTTGACAAGCATCACATATGTAATTTCATATTAAATTTTATCATACTTTTCTGTGATCTTATTTTTTAATGGATTTACTCCCCATCCCACAAAAAGAATCCCATTTGATATGTGCCACAGCTGTAAAGATAACAATATCAATCCTTTATTTTATTTCTCTATTTTATCAACAGTGTCATCAGTTGATTTGATAGCAATTCTTTAAGTAATTTCTATAAAACTAATTGGTTCTAGATATTCTTTTGTTCTTCTAAAATATATTCTTTCAGAACTATTAAAATTTTTAAGTTAGAAAACTATATAATCAGAGTAGTTGACATTCTGACACCCTGACACCAAATTGATGTAGAATCATTGAAGATAAAAAAGAGGACTGACAGACCATATTATATAAGACTCAATTTCATTGAGGATGTGTAAGACTATAAAAACTCTTTCGTTCCTGGCTACAATAAACCTCATCTTTCAGGCATAATTTTTGATGAATGTTTGATATGATACTGTGATGTTGACAGGAAGAATAAAAGAAAAAAGTACAAAAGATCGAAAAGAATGATGGTCTACAGATTCTAATTGTCTAAAAGATAAAAAGGAATAAAGAAATAAAAGAGAAAACTGAGATTCAAAGAAGGCTCAAAAAGAGAAACTCCTGTTGTTCCAGACACAATCAACTTCATCTTTTAATTCAATATTTTGTCTTAATAAAGAAATGATTTACTGATCATCATTCGATGCTTTTTACCTCAAGTGTCGACATATATTAGGAAAAATTGTAAAAAATTATAAAAGTACCTTTACTAAACTTTATGAAGTATTTTTAACAATAGTTCACGGATCAATCTATTCTAAGTCTTTTATATTTTTGCTTATTATTTGTATTTCTTCAAAACTTTTTTTTTTTTGAATTAGTAGTAATCAAACCCTATGTAAGTTGGTGCTTATAAATCATATACAGAAATAAAGTTCTCTGATGAATTTGATTGGTCAAGGTGAATGTGGTGCAAATCTCTGCTTTTCTTATTGCAAAAAAAAAAAAAAAAAGCGGGGGTCTTCTTATTGCCAAAAGAACAGATGGGGCTTTCTGCTCTAATCTATTAATTGATTTTATTTCAATTATCCAGATATTGATATGAAATGGAATAGGAAAAAAAATGGAATTCATATCTTTCCTAAGGATATTTTAAAGTGTATTTGCAATGAGGTTTGAGTAATCTTGGCTTACCTAAATTAAATGTAACCATTTTTATGAAACTAAGGGTAAATTATAAAATAATATCCTCTTTTATTTTTTATATATTTAAAAAAAAACTTGTCATTTTAAATAAGTTTAAGGATGTCACATAAATCTTAATCACTCATAGGTTAGTTAATTAACTAATAATCTATGTAGACAAAAGAATAAAAGAACTTGTATCAAGAAGGATAAAAGACAATAATTTTCCTATGTTAATGATTTTAGTAAAACCAAGAATATTTTTAAGAGTGATATAGAAAGTTAAAGAGTGAGCTAACTTAAACATTGAAATGTCCATTGGTATCACAAGGAAATTTAGTTCTAGTAATCATTATCAGTCGACCGTAATCGCCATTATGGACCTCAATAAGCCACGCCAAACATCCTTATCAAGCATTGCTGTATGTAGGTCCTCACGACTGATACCTACATCCCTGTCGATGACATCAGGAAATGACAGTTTTCTAGCTCTCAGATTATCAGAACATGGTTTCCATCGAAGAAGAGATGAGACTGTCTGAGTTTCACTTAGTCTTACCACATTTTTTCGATGGCTTTTTTTGTTATTTTTATTTAAAAATAATCATGACAAATAGTCATTTCTACATTCCAAAGAAGATTAGGGATTGAAACATTCAAAGAAGAACTGGTTACCATTTGGTATTTTTAGGAACCAAAGAAAATGACCCACATTTATTTTCTAAACTGTTCTTTCTTTGTTGTGGATTATTTTAATCTTTCTTTCTATAATTTGAATAATTCAGGAAAAGAAAAGTATTTTTTTTTTAAGCAAAATTAACACACCTGCATATGCAAAGGTCATCAAAAAGTTATTATCTTTAACACCACAAAAGTCTTTTGAAAATTATTCAAATTTTCATTTAAGTTAATTTTTAAATGTTATTTTAGTGAATAATTTACATTAACACATTTGTTGTTTTTATTTGATCCAAAATCTATCAAACTTATTGATAAAAGACAAAAATGTTTTTCATTTTAGATTATTTGTAAATAATACCAACTTGTTTTTTTTTTATTTATTTTATCTTAAACCAACTTGATTAACACAAAATATAATGAGAGTTTAGGATTTCTATCGTGTCCATTTTTTTTTTTATTGTATACACTCATTTATAAAACTGTTGTGCTGAAATTTATGTAATGAAACAATAAAAAACTTATTAATTTTTTTTTATTTTTAGAAACAAACAATGTTATTAGAGAAACTTTAAAGATCTAGAATAAATTATAAGAATATATTTGTTATCCTCAATTTATGACAAACAAAATCTAGTTGCATTAAAATTTATGATTTGTCAGTATTTGAAAAGATAAAAGATTATTGATGAATTGTTAAAAATCAAAGAAAATAATTGCAGTTGTTAAAAATTTTCATATCATAGCTGTTCAGTATTGGTCACATAGTTTATGAAGAGAGTAACCCAACCATATAATCTATAATTCAAAAGTCAACTACTCTGACCAGACAAAAGGCGACCGTTGGCGCCACATCACTTGTATCTAAAATCTACCCAGGAATAAGAGGGAAAACCAGAGGCACACATTATTTACAGGAAATTCTTTTATCAATATAAGTGTGTGTGTCTGTATGCTCTGCTTTAGTCAGTGTCAACTATGGGTATTACATCCAAGTCTATGGTAGAGTGTTGTTCCTGACAAATCAGACTGATGTGGTGTTAGCGATTCCTGTCACAAGAAGTAAAGATAAATCATATAGAGATCTTTTGAGAATCATCCTCTTTTCTTTTTTAATCCTAAAATAATCTCAAACTCCAGTTGTGCCTTGATCAAGCAGCACTATAATATGTATTATAATGACATAAAAGTCACCTGCTGCCTTGCTTCTAGTTTATGAACATTTCTTATTAAAAAAAAAAAAAAAAAAAAAAAAAAAAAGATTTACAAAAATATCAACAGAAATCTTTTAAGTTTTCTATGTTTGAGTTGAACAATTAATTTTAAATTCTGTAATAAGATATTAAAGTGCTACATATCTTTAACAGCATGAAGCTTCAAATGATCATGTGTGTGTGTGTATATATATATACATACACACACATCTTGTTCATGCTCCTAGGAATTTAATTCCTACTTTAAGAAGTGAGGGTGGAGCAGTGAGGGCAGTGAGGGAGGAGCATTGGTAAAAGCTTGGACTCTTGAATCGTATTACACGAGTTCAAATCCTAGTCAAAACTATTATATTATAATACTATATGCACATTCTCTCCTCATGACCCCGAGACTAATATAGTTGATTATTTGAACTTTTACGATTTGGATTCCCAAAGACCATCATAGAAGCATTGTGCCGATAGGATAAGTGGAATTCTAAAAGCTACCTTTTTTGGTAAGTTTGAATTACTAAAACAGTAATTTCCTTATTTACATTCAGCTGCTTTGGACAGATGGGGCTTGTTAACTTGGGTTTGTACTCGACCAAATAGATGTTGTTAATCATTTGTTAGTGGTACTGAGAAGAAATAAGAGATGCTGTCACTATGGTTACAACCATTTAATACAGCTGTTCATCTTAAAGGATGGGTAGGAAGAGGAAGATAGTCAGGCAGTGAAAATAGACTCAGTTATTAAAGAGTTCTTCAATCCTTTTTAGGATTGAGAAAAGTTAAGTTCCCTGAATCCATTGATACATTAACAGATATATTCTAACAATCCCTACTTAAGATTCTCTTTCATAAGCTGTTAGAAATAACAGATGCTTCTAGCCAATAGATAACTCTTGACCTTTTGAATAATAGGAGGCCATGCATATATGTCTTGTAGTTTTATTGCAAACTCGTTTTAATGGTTTTAGATTGATTGTCCATAATCAGATATTTACTACTTTAGAGGGATAACTAAAGCATGTTAAGTGTTCATTCATTTGAATGAATATAAAGGTACAATAAGCCAGTTCTCTACTTTGTACTTTATTTTCTGATTCTTTTAAATCTAAAATCAAATGCATAATAAAGAATCAGCACCAATTCCATCTTGTTTCATTTAATGAGTAAAATATTATGTTCATAATGGTATTGACTAGATTCAAAAGCATGACACTAGTAAAAAAGTTATAGTCCTTTTAGTTGTTTAAGTTAGCTCACTCTTTAACTTTCTATATCACTCATAAAGATATTCTTAGTTTTACTAAAATCATTAACATAGGAAAATTATTGTCTTTTATCCTTCTTGATACAAGTTCTTTTATTCTTTTGCCTACATAGTTTATTAGTTAATTAACTAACCTATGAGTGATTAAGATTTATGTCTATTTTATTACATTTGAATTGATGTTATATTTTGTATTGTACCCAGTTTAAGAAAGGGAAGTCCATTTGGCCTTATGGGTAGGCAGTTGACTTTAGAATTGTGTTACACAAGTTCAAATCGTAGTCATTCCATTCATGTTCATAATTGGACTAATACTGTTAGGAAGGGTATCAATCCCCACATTCCCTTTAGCTATGTATTAAATAGCAAACATTGTATAATAAAATATGTGTATACAATGATTGTTCTTGGTATTAAATGACTTAAAAACAAACAAAACAAAAGCAAACAGTTCAATAAATTCTTAAATGTATTAGGATAACTGTATTACATAATTATAACCTGGAACCAACCACCAAGGAGCAGCATGACAAATAAGTATGGGAGATGATATTTCTATGCATTTGTATATGTATTTAAGGGCATGTTATTATTGATTCACTTTAAAGATGATCTAAATATTCTAAACTGCTACAAGAACCCACACATATGATTTATATCAAACATGTAAAAATGCTGAAAAAAACACAAAAAAAAAAAACTGAAATCTCTTAAAATCTAATTATCATAAATTGAAAAATCATCTTTAAAATCAAATAAATTACAAATGATAATTTAATAAATAACCTTGAAAATGGTCTACAAAGACCAAAGATGTTTGGAAGAAGGAAAAATGTGACAACACTTTCCGCCTACTGAACTCAAAATTAGAAATAATTGCTAGAAAGAATTCAACAAAAAATAATAAAGTCAATAAAAAAATCTTTTTTAATAATACACAAATCAATAATATATATAATGTTAAATCCCAAGAGAATTTATTTCTTCCCATGCTAATAATCAATATGAATAAAGAATGCCTAATCTTGTCAAATATGGTTTAGAGGTGGAGCAGTGGTAAAAGCTTGGACTATGGAATCGTATTAAGCGAGTTCAAATCCCAGTCAAAAACCATTGCATCTACCTTTATCTGCCTCAGGGAAATGGTGCTCATTAATTTTGGAGAGTATATCATCAAATCGCTTGCACGTCGCGCCAAAACAAAAGCAGTGTATTATTATTATTATTATTCTCTTTCTTCGAACCGACCTTGCGAGAATGGGATTATCCCATTGTCTCATCACCCCTACTCAGAAACATCAAATAGTCCTGTCCATGGTTCTCTATAAAAAAAAAATAACAGTGGCTCGTAGTAGTTTCTTTCCCATTCCAGGCATGGGCCGTATTTTGAAGGAGATTCGGTCGGGCTATCCACTGAAGGGGTATGTTAAATTTGAGGCCTGAAACCCTTTGTGACGTAGGCTTTCAACACTGATGACATGCCTGGAGTTTTTTTTTTGGCACCTAGAGGTGTATAGAAAATTGAGGTGAAGTGCAACACTGATTTAAAAAGCCAAAAAAAAGGTACTCCAGGTTGGGTGTTAAACATAGGGATAGCGACTCTTTCTCATAAAACAAGTATGCTACGGTAACAGGAAAAAAAACAACAAATTTACTGCCCAATCCACCACTGAGTGTAATGGTTGATAGAAATCTTGTGAAATAGATAAAAGATTTTGCTGTAAATTAGTTTGAAAAACTGATTGTACGTAGCACAGAGTGGATCTATGATAGTTCATCCATAAAGTTGTTTAGAACTTTACTAGTGAAATTGCATTTAGTTTATAATAATAGAATTGTTGCTATTTACAATAGTGAAAAATCCAATCATGTATATTCAGTATTCATATCAAAGTGTGCTAAATTAAAGAAACAAAAAAAGCTCTGGTTTAAATAATAGGAATTCACTTGTACATATTTTTTTCAAATTTTAAAAGGAATGTATGATTAGAATAAAACTGCCTTCTATCAACATGACTTTGTTTATAAAAATTATAGAATATAATAATCAATTTTAAACCAAACAGCATATTTTTGTAAGTTTTTGACAGGAAGTGGTAAAAATTTACTTTAACCAAAAAAAAAAAAAATAAAAGGAGGTAATTCATTTTGTAATTAAATAGCGTTGGCTATAATGCTGTTTTGTGACACCGTACAGATGGATTTCATGCAAGTAAATTAATAATTAGATATATACCTTCACTTTAACATTGTTGAATTTTAAATGTTTTTAGAATACTATTGTTTTTTTTTTCTTAAGTGCAAAAGGATGTGGTGTCTCTTACAAACACGATCTGATTTTTATTTGTATATAGATTTTAAATTGATTTTTTTAAAATTATAAACTATTTTTTTTCTTTTTCTTGCAGGTATATATATATCATTTCCAATTGAGAATGTTATCACAAGACTTTTGAACTATGCTAAACCTTTACAAGCAATTCATTAAGAAACGTATGAACAGCTATAATAACAATGGATGGCTATACATTGTGCTGGACTTTGATTTAAATTGTAAAGATCCGTCCTGTCAGTAGTTTTTCACTGGTCATCATAGTGACGGGGGTGGTGGTGGCGGCAGCGGTGGCAGCAACAGAACTAGGAGACGGTGGGTAGCCTGTGGGGACGTGCTGCCGTACAGAAAAACCAATAGTATCATCCTCTTCACTGTGAGCATTTACAATCATGGTTAGCCGCCTGACTTTACAGTATTGCAAGATTATCCTCGCCACCTCAATGGTGTGGTTCCTTCTGGATGTCTTCCTCATAATGTATTACACAGATTGTGCTAGTAGCAGCCGGCAATGTT